>JARJDV010012579.1:0-142773 GCA_030264675.1 Anaulacaspis nigra
TTAAAACGAGGAAGCAAAGTTTGCCAAATGTAATCAGTCGTTTGTTTATTAAGGTTTATAAAACCTATTGACCAATAAAACGAATGGTCACTAAAATTGTTCAGCGTGTCTCACTGTTGAGCTATGCACACCTGAGTACAATATTAGCAAACAACTTTACGAAACATAAAAATTAAAGTCGGTTTGCTTTTAAATATTAGCAGATTTAACGATTTATTAGCTCTTACATTACTAGACTAACTCATAAGGAATATAATTCCGAAAAAATGCTTCTGTTCGAAGCAGGAAATGAGCTTAAAACTATCATAAATCTTAATGTCACCCCAGACAACTGTCAATGCTTAAATATGGTGTATAAATGCTGATTTCTATGCAACTATGTATTAACTTGTATTAACAATTACGTATCAATTAATTGATTTTTTAGTGAATAACTTTACTTAATTGACTCCTTGTTTATTAGTTCACCCTTATTAAATCAATATTATTCATGGAAACTGTGAGTTGTTCGTGAATTATGTTTTTTTTAAACAAAGAAGAAAAGTTTGCCAATTGGAAACGGTCGTTCGTTTATTCAGAAGCGATAAAAGAACAAAAGCGAGAGAATGATCGATAAAGTAATAACGTGGCCGGAATAAAACTAGTTAAATGTGAGCATAAACACGTCGCAATCGTACGCGACACGTCTCACACGAACGGTTCGCAGGCGCAGTTAAAGCGAGGATAAAATATGCATTTTCCATGTCATAATATCTGTCATAAACGTTTAGTTTCCTTCATTATTTCGTTTCCAGCATGCGTGCGTGTCAATAACATGAATGTGTTTTTCATTACGTCAATCTTCACTTATTTAACGGCAGTAAATTCCATTCAAATCGAGAGCATTCAAGGATAGTGCAACATTGAAAAGTGTGAAAATGCGATTGAAAAACTGAAATTTTTCATTAGGAGAAATGAAAATCACACTCGAGAGAAAAGGTAAAACGCTTTGATTCGCATTTTCACCCTTGTATTTCTTGCGTCAACATGAAAAACCCTCAAGGTTGAATGTGTTCAGGCTGCGGACCGAGCTTCAATTGCACGTTGTGCTCATCCGTGCTAAGTGGAAGTAGAATCTCGAGAGAAATGAACGCACGACTGTGATTTGAACTGGAAATCTCAAGGATAATTCAACACCTTTTTTCTATTTTCTTTAGCTTTTTGAATGGGTATAGTAATAGAATACTTATAATTATAATACGTATTTTATGGTAGTAATTTTCTATAAATGCACATGAATATTACTCTTAACACGCAGACAGCTAAGGTTTGTTTTGTATGAAAATCAACATGAGGATGTGAAGGAATTTAGATAACCAGCTCTAAAATATGTCAAAAGGTACAGGGTTGTAAAACATTTGAAATTGTAACTCTTCAATTAATGGAGCGACTAAGAAGGAAATCAAATCTTGAAAAATCCTCCGGATAAATGTAACTCTTCAATTAAAGGATCGATTAAGAAGAAAATCAAATCTTAAAAAATCCTCCTGGATAAACTACCAGGATTCCGGATATTTGGCGTCACCCGATTTCGGATGGCAGTATGATATAAACGCATAAAAAGAAATTCTGCATAAAATAATTGATTTTTGGCTTTTATAATTTTTTATCCTTATTGCGCGTGACGTTGAAAATAAGCTCAAACTATAGGTAATTTGTTTAAAATTCCTCCCGATGAATTCCAGAAACTGAGTGTTTTTTAGATATCAGATATTAAAATGTCAACTTTGTTTACTTCTTTCTATTTCATATTTACAAACTAATTGCATTAAAACAGGTGACATGACAAGTTTTAATGAGATCTTTTAATGAGTTTAATTAACTAGTAATAGATAATGATATATGATTGACGTAATGTAGGTTTTTCTATGAAGTAGGAACTAAAGCAATCAAGTACAACATATACAATTATTACAAACGTTTTTTAACATTCTTGACTTTGAACTAGCGAATACGTCGGTCAAGACTCTCAAATGAATATGAAGAAAATCGCTGATTACAATTTTATATTTTGTACGATTTTCGTTTGAACGTGAGTTCCGCCTGGTTCCGAAAATGAGATAAGTAAGTAATTCGTTTTACTGTATTTCATACGTGTTTTTGGAATTGAAGAAGTAGCTCAATATGTCAGTAAAAATTAAATTGAATTAGCAGCAATATAGTCCAGATTAATTTATATTTGATAAAAATTTATAAATTTAAATAAAGCCTATTTACTAATAACTCCATTAAGGTCGTTACGCTGTGCATTATTAGCTGATCAAATCAATTCAACAAATAAATGACGTTCCCTACGTTGCACTTGCTTCGTGTTACAATTTCCATGTTACAATATGAACAATTTTTCTGCATACTTTTGATAAGTAAACGAGATTATTAGTTTGTAGTGAAATGTAATCAATATTTCACAGAGCAAGAAAAAAATAACGCATACAACTTACAAATTATACATTTCCTTTAGCAATTAAAACTCAAATATTCTAAGCACAACTTGACATTCTCGTTCTTGCGAAGCTTCTGAACTAAATGTTATAAATTGGGAACTTTCTTAATTAATTGGAGCAAATCCTTGTTCATACGATCGATATCAATTTCTACTATATTGCTATAGTTCAAATATTGCAATTTCTATTATATTACATTAATTATAAAATATTGACACACTTTTCCCTTGCATGCCCTTACCCCAGTCAATTTCGTTATCATAATACTTTTATTAACATAATTAAAGTTAAACCTATGCTTATTACAAGTAGAGTTTTATGAATTATTCAGTATGATAATTTAATTAAGTATCCAACTTCTTACATAAATAATGCGTATAATTAATGTCAGCTCTTATGTTAATCTAATAAATTATGATCCCGCTAAGGTGCTCCGAGAGATTCCTCAAGATAGAGGGTGATAGCTAAGGTCAAGAGTTCATATCGTATCGATTTTCGGTTGGTAACCCGTTTCTTTACTTTCGGCTTCGGGGGAAGTGCATGTGTGTTACACTGCATCCGGAAAGCACTTTGCATGTACGCTCCGGGAACGTCGTGCATAGGCACGGCGGGTGGAAAAATGGAAAAACATAAGTTTATGCGATACTAGATTCAAGCGTAGAACAAGCGCTTCAGCAACAATAGCAGCAGGGTTGTTATATTCCAGTAGGTTTATTTTTCATGATAGCCTACAGGCTTGAATATGAAGAGAGTGAGTTGAAGAACAATGCTGAACATATCAAACAACCAGGGAAAATACAGAATGAAATGAAACTCGCTGTAATTAATCCATGTTATGACATAACATTTACCGGATAATATAGGCTTTGAAACCCCAAGAAACTCACTGTTATTTTATATTCTACGCTTTGATATGATTATTTTTATAAAATTAATGAAGCGCTCAGAGTCTCAGTGTGCATGTCCAATTACTTCTTGGTTATTTCAAGCGCGTGTTCTTCTTCAACCTTTGTTTTAACGGTTTCAGCAGCTTATTTAAGAGTGTTAATTATTAAGTAAACAAGAGTTATGGCAGGAGGAACAAAAAGGAAGGTTGAAAAAAGTGTGCTATAAAAATTGTATTTTTATAAGGTTTGCGATTGGTTATTGCAAATTTATATGGAACAGAATATCAGATGTTTGTATTAAAGTTGGTAGGATTAAAGATAATAAATTACAGAAACCAGAACGCAAATATTTAATGTGGGAAGTTTGAATTTAATATTCAATTTCATTTATCAGCGCCTGTTTGCATTTAGGTATGAGAGAGAGTTTTAGATTTATGATAGAGGAAATATCGTGATATTATTAATATAGAAAAACTAATATTAATTATCGGATTTTCCAAACTTTAAGAAGCGAGTTTTTGTCTGGAAATACGGGTTCAGTTGTGGGTGTTTTATGGTTCAAAATTAGAACTACTATTTTAAGGGTTTGAAAAGTAATGTGACCCACCACCCCCTTTTGACAATAAATAACACAGTGCCCCTACGAAGTCAATTTTACTTAGCGTCTCAAAGTAAAATTAAAACATAAAAAAGATAGCAGAAATACCGTATCTTGAAGCACTTTACGATAAGACGCACCAGAAATTTTTAAGATGATTTTAAGAAGATGCGTTTATTTATATTAGCTCCTTAAGGCGAAGCAAAAATGTGAGTCCAATTTTTTAAGTACAAAGTGTCGTCTTATGAAAATGTAGTAAGTAATATTGATTCATTCATTGCCCCCAATTGCACTTCCGGTCATTACCACCCCCAGAAATGCTGTATAGTCCCTCAAAACGCGGAAGCCAGCACTTTGGGAATCAATGGTCTATTTAGTAAATCGTTTAGAAATGCGTGTAATAAGTAGTCTGAACATTATGGAAATTACTAATTTATTTATAATCTTTGATTAAAAAGGAATATTGCTAGTACAAGTCATCTTAATAATCATTATCATTAAAACATAATTTTCTAAAATCTGTAGTCCGTAAGACTGGATATTACGAGTTTTGAGAATATTTCAAAATTAGTTCAAGAGTTCAAGATAGAGTAAATTAATTGAAAAATCTACTGATTTGATTGATAATATTTGGGTAAAATAGTTTTACTACTCTGAAATCAAATTAATGTACATATTTATATTCTTCATGCGATAAATATTTATTTAATCATAATCGATAACTAAACGATTATAGGTAGTAAATATCATTAATAACCTACATACTAATCAAATCGTTTTACATACTTCTGTTGATCATAATCAATGTTTCCCGATACATTTAATGCTTTGGATTTATTTTATTTCTATTATTGCATTTGCGGAAAATTAAATCTACTTAGACACATTGTATAATTCGAAGATTCGGGTAGTCTCGATAAACTTAATAGTCAATGAATAAGAGAAAAACCTGTAAAACCTATATTGGGTGTTTAGATTCCTCTTTAGTACGACACTTCTCGGAAGGTTAGAAGAAGAAAATGAAGAAAAACACTACTAAAGATTGAATAATTGGATGTACCACTACAAACTTTTTCAGACCAAGAAGCTGAAAGGTTGCATCTAAGCATATGAACCGCCCCCAGCGGCGAGTCGGAAGTATCCCTGATGAGGTTCGAGGTCCGAATAAATTGTGATCATAAATCCAACCCTTCAATTCTCAGTAAGCAGACTTTTTCTGAGTTATAATCTTCTTCCAATATTTTCCACGAGCATTACTGACCAAAACCAAGATGTGTTCCAATTTTTCATATGGCGTATTTCCCGGATCAAAAAATGCATCTGACGATTTTAATACTATAATTTTTGTTTGTTATTAATATAACTCATCCTAAGAATATTAAGTTCTAAACAAAGAATATAGGTACATTAGTGATTCCCGGAGCATTCCGACTACTTAAATGTGATAAATATACAGACGATTTACTGAATAAACTTAAAGTTTAATGTCTTAAAGTTTAATTTTTCACACCATAAGGCGAATGCTAAATTAAAGACATTTTTTCGAGGTGGAAAATCACGTCTTATTATCCGGAAAATACGATATTTAAATTTATTCATTGACTTACTATCCGTTTGATTAAGTAAGATTAGTAAAGCAATTTGCTAGACACTAAAAATTACCGATCAATACTGCACTTTGTTTAGCTTCATAGTCGGCATTTTTTATTGCAATTTTTATTAACATCGCACGAAAAATTAAACGCTTTGATCACTACATGACACGTATTAATGACGACGAATTGGAAAACCAAACAACCAAACATTTCATCCGCAAACTCCGCATACAAATATGTGTACATCCATTGTTTCACTATTCAATCATAGTTTGATAGATAGATAAACATTTGCACAATAAAAATTGCTGTAGTTACTGCTCGCGATAAGAATGATTTATACCGATTTGATTGATTGACATTAACTTATTGTTAATAATTGAACAAAGGCCCGCTTTGAATGCGTGAATAACTGGTAAATAGAAACCGAGCGAGATAGAGAGAGAGAAAGAGAGATAGGGTTGTAATATGGTCATAAATTGATCAATATTAGCACGACACTAAATTTAGACGACGCGTTTGTGAAACTTTCAACCCTTCAACCATTTTAGCACGTCCAGCAGGGTTGTAATCTCATTTCGTATGATATGACAATATAAAAACCAAAGGGGGGCGGCAACGATGTTGCTATCATCCTATTTATGTTCATGTGTATTTTACGATCACCGGGCATCAAAGTCATCATTTTGTGCGGCGGCGACGGCGGCGGCAGCGGCAGCGTGAGGCGGTGGATCACAATATGAATGAATTGATGATTCAATCACTGTATAAACGTTGCCGGGCACAGCACAACGAAATTACTAATCGCTTAATCCATTAGCGATTAACCAGCGTAATTGGTGATGTTCTTTTTCGAAACGCAAAGTTTGCATCAACTTTTTGGGGAAGAAAATTAGCTTTTGCTAATCACTAATTCCGAACGCAATTATTATTTCCGCGAAGAAGCAATTAACGTTCAAATTTTGTTTAATTAACTTCTTTTTCAAACGTCTTGCTTTGGCAACAAGTAATTAATTCGGCTATGCGCACTCGTGGGGCAAGTGCGTTAATGTAATATGATATAAATTGCAAAAGCATGTGATGTAGTTACGAGCAAGAAGTTGATTACGATCATATGTTGATAGATTTACTTAATTAGCTAAGAAATTTCCCGATTTATGGAAATTATGTGAAAATCTATAAGATTAATTAGCAATTTTTCGCATGATAAATAATTATAAGATAAACTTCAAGTAGAATGAATATAGCATGCAGTTAATTTTACCTAGAAATTATAATTTTGCGTAATACGCAAATAATGAGGTTAGATTTCAGAGTCCTTGAGTTTAATGAAAGTTTTTGCAAAGTGAAAATTCATTGACAGAGAGGACGGCGGAGAACGCAAGAGAAAAGCTTTAACGAAATTAATTTTCGTGCGCAATTCCAACGCGGAGGCGGCATGGACGGCAATCGGCGGCGGCGGGCTCGATGACTGCAAACGAGTCGGCTCATTGCTCGTTCGTGGGGGTGGTAAGTCGACTCGCTAATTGCTCGCGTCGGAATGACTGGCTATTGCCACCCTCTCGTATTTAACTTGTCACGTTACAATGATGACGACAAAGATGATGATGATGTGAAATCGGAAAATCTCCGCTTTTTTTCTGCAATTTTTACAGAATTTATTTTGATTAATCAAGCTTAGAAATGTGAAAGTTCAGTCAACTGGAGTAAAGCGAGCGCTATTATTCGACGAACAAAGAAGATTTATTTTTCATCCAATTTTCTTCAGACGTTATTAAGAATCCAGCTTAAACAAAGCATGGTTTTTATGTGTGTCATAAAAACGAAAATAAGATGTGTAACTTTTTTAATTAGCACATCAAGCTTGCAAAGTTTCTCATAATTTTCGCATTAATTTCTAGATAGAAATAGCAATTTTGACAAAGATTATATCGCTTCTTTTGGCTGCGTTTTCTAATTTTTTAAGCTTTTTCTTAATTTATTCATGGTTTGTTTAATCGTTTATTAATTCAATATTAATTGCAATTTTGCAAACCTATTAAGATGTTCTTGTAGCAAGAAATTACGTAATTTTGAATGATTTTAATCTCACATTTTTCAGAAGTTTTTGTGGTATTTTCTTAACTTATTCATAGTACATTTTAATGTTTCATTACCTCGACAATCATACATAACATTTAATATTTCCTTAGAGATTAATTACGACATTCATTTTAAGATATCTTTCTAGAGAGACATGGAATAATCTAGAAAGATTAAATCGCTTCTTTCTGTGAGATTTTATGAATTTTTTTTAACGTGTTCATGGGTCATATTAATGTTTTATCAACTCCACATTAATAAATATCTTTAAGATCACTTTAACCTTCATTTTGAGAGTTCTTCTAGGAAGGAATAGAATATTCTAGAAAGATTAGATCGCTTCTTTCTGTGACATTTTTATGAATTTTTCTTAACGTATTCATGGATGGTTTTAATATTTGATCAATTCCACATTAATAAATTTCCTTGAGATAACTTTAACATTCATTTTGAGAGTTCTTCTAGGAAGAAATGGAATATTCTAGAAAGATTAAATTGCTTCTCTTTGTGAGCGTTTTCCGACCTCTTTCTAAGTTATTTATGGCTCTTTTTGATTTAAAATTAATAGATTTTTATGAGAAGAAATTTTCTTATCTACTATTTTATTTTCTTATTTTATTCATAAAGTTTCTTATTAACTTCATTGCATATTAAACAGTCGGTTCTTCTATATTTTCCAAAGTTAAGTGAAATTTTGCGCGAGTTTCCGGAATAATTTTCACTCCCCTTTTATTGATATGAGCTTCTCTTAGCGTTCAGGATGTTTAATCCTTGTTCGTTCATACATCCGCTTAATAATTTATTAATCCTACTTAGATTCCTGTAACCTACTTAAATCATTTTTATTTCCTAAGCCTAATTGCAATTTGCTTATGTAACGAAGTAGATAATAAAATATTTGTATTACCTTATTACATTTACATTGTTTTAAAATTTTATTCTATTTTGGTCCTTAATTTTCATTTCCTAAGTTTCTCAGAAATTTTCCGCAAATTTCTGCCATAATATCCATATCCTTTTGTTGATATGATTTTGTTTCATTTTTCAGGATATTTAATTGTTATTCATACATTCATACATCCGGTTAATAATTTATTAATCCTACTTAGATTTGGGTATCCGACATTAATAATTTCCCTTCGTTAAATCTGACTAATTTTTCAAGTTTTTTTTTAATATGTAAATTTAATTTTCCACGAATTTCAGCGACAATTTCCAACCTTCTTTTGTTGATATGACTTTGCATCATCTTTAAGGATGTTTGATCCTTATTCACATATTCATACATAGCCTTCATAATTTATTAATCCCACTCATATTTCTGTTTTCACGTAAGTAAGCTACTTAATTCATGTTGATTAACTAACTTTGTTTGAGTGTACTTTTCCAAAAATTTCTTATACAACTCACGCGGAAAGATTAAACCAGCCCATTTTGCAACATGGTTTGCTCTCATCTTACTCCTCGCAATGTGATGCCTGCTCGCATATTCATGGTGGAGCATATTAAAATTCATGTTGGGGATAAGTGCATTGCGTTTTACGACGATATCGTTTCACTTCTGCGTCGTTAACCAACGCCACAAGGGCTTTACTAATTCAGCACATAACAATTCGTAATGGCAATCACGTATACAATGTAGCTACTTGCTTGTTTTCACTTGAGAGTGATTTTGTTAAAAAAAACATTTTCTCATTTACCGCATGAATACGTACATTAATAGATTATTTATTTTGTTTGGTTATTAAATATTGATATTGCGTTTGAAGACAATTCCTGTGTTTTGTATACAGTTATTCCCGTATTATAAGACGCAATATTATAACGAGAAAAATAAAGTCGCACGATTTAAATTTAGGATGCGTCTTGTGGTGCGATGTCGTCTTATGCAAAGATTTAACTGTAACACATCGTCTACTGAAGAACGCATGCAGATTATAAAAAGTCAGAATAATTTGGGAATCACTCATTTACCAATATCAGAAGAAATAAATTTACTATCTGTATATTAATTTAAATACATTTTTCTAAAAATCGTCTTAAAATTTGAGATGTCTTATCGTTGTCTGCGCCTTCTGATCCGGGGAATACAGTGCTAATATAAAGATAGCTTAGCTAATGTTTAAACGGAGTCAAATATGCAATTAGAAGATATTTAATGCTGAAAATGTTAATGAAAATGTTAAATAATGTATAAACTTAGTGCAGTTTTTATATAGATATTTGATTAGAAACATATAGTAAGGATCGTTTAATAGAACATAAGATGAAGCAAGGTAAATTCGAACAGGGGAAAAATCAGCACTAGGCACCCTTATTTATTCGAATATGCGTTTTAGATATTTAAATGCTGAAACGGAATTCTGGGATTTCCAACAGTATAGATTTCCTTAATAATAAGCACAAACTTCTCAATTTTCTATTTAGTCAATCCTATTTTCCAACATTTTCTAATTAAACATTATTTATGACATTTACCACATGTATTTTTTAAAATATTAGGAAAGATATTATTTATTCTATTTATTTACTTATAAAATAATGATTAATAATATACTTAATCACTTTCGTTCGATCATAATGGAGTCTAAACATAGCACTAATCCATATTATTTATTTAATGTATACACCTTAAACCTTTCAGTGCCTATGCATATCGCATTAACAACATTAAACAGTTGACCTAATAATAATATATTCATTGCTCAATAAAGGCAAATGGATAATCGGAGCATTAATGTATATTTAAATAGTTGTAATATCATTAAATGTTATTATTATAATCAATATCTATGTATCATAATATACTCAGTTTCCCATTAAAGTGAAGGGTGATCAATATCCATAATAATTTCAGTATTTAAAATGTTTACTAGAAAGAGTCATTAAAATTGCATAACACTCTGAACCGCAAACCACACTTGGGATCTCTAAACGTGTTCGTGCCTGCATAGACGATTTTGTTTACTACATTGCATTTTTGCTCTCTACACGCAACTTGACGTCATCTACGGTTAAACGTGCACATACTGCCGAAATTTTTGCAGTCCAAACACGTGCTCGTGGCTAGGAAATTGTTCCATCAAATACGGCCCATTATAACAATCATAATTAGTTTCAAATCGGTGTAATTAACTCAGTGTAAAGTGAAAATACGGGAAATGCAGTGCATGGATATATGATTAGCGTTTTCGGGTTTCAAACGCGATATTTCGGTATGAACGTGTATAACCTCGACGTTTCATATGGAGAATACGGTGATGCTATACAACATTCGTTTGGGATTCAGTGTCACCCGATTTTGGGTGGATAACAACCAACACATGTTAGAAAAAAGACATTTAAACCAAAGGACTGTGAGATTAAGGAAGTCTTATCTGTGAGTACATTTTGTATCTTTCATTTTAATATTTTCACTTGCTGCGTTTACAAAACGTTTTGAAAAATGTATCTACGTGTGGGTGACATCGCTAGCTTCATTAAATTGTTTCATGTCATCCCAATTTGGATAACATGGCAAGCAAGACGTTAAAGTAAGAAAAAGGACATTTATACCAAAGGACTTTACAATTTTGCGTATTAACCTTTTCATTGCCAGGATAATCAAGGTGTAAAATGACAATAACAAGAACTTCATCTATGAATACATTTTATTTCTTTCATTTTAATGCGTTCTCTTGGTGCGTTTACACTGCGGTCTAAACTAGTTATCTACGAGTGGGATGACGCTAGCCTCATCAAAATATTTCGTATCAACTAAATTTGGGTGACATAATAGCCAACGTGTTAAAGCAAGAAAAAAGGACATTTAAACCTTTAAGATCTGGCATATTAATCTTTTCATTACCAGGATAATCAAGAAGCAAGATGACAATAATAAGAACTTCATCAGTGAATACATTTTGTTTCTTTCATTTTAATACGTTCCCTTATTGCGTTTATACGGCGTTTCGAACCATTTATATACGAGTGGGTGACGCTATACAGGAGACACATGTACACCCGAATGTCCCTAGTTTAATTAGATTGTTTCGTGTCACCCGAATTTGGGTGACATGGTAGTCAAGATGTTGAAGCAAAAATTTATTTTATCACTTTAATGCTTTCACTTAGTGCGTTTGCTGTGCGTTTCGAACCATTTATTTACGGGTGGGTGACAACTTACGCATGTAAAACTGAATAACACTAGACTCATCAGAATGTTACGTGTTACCCAAATTCGGGTGACTTGGTAACCATTGCGATAATAAACCAAGAAAAAATGACATTTAAGCCAAAGGATTGTGAGATTTGGCATATTAACCCCCTCATTGCCAGGATAATCAATAATCAAGGTGTAAGGACGATTTCAACTGCGAGTTTATTTCATTCTGGCGCTTTAACGTTTTGTCTCGCTGATTTTTACACGTCGTGTCGAAGCATTTATCGGTAAACGTATATTCATATACGTTTTGTAAAGCAATGTGATGAACGAATTCCCGGGCCAAATCAATAACTGCATCAACACTGTCCGCACGTGTTGTAGGTTGGCGGCGTAAAAGCGTGTAAGTGCTAATGGTAAAATGGGAAAACGCATAAATAATGAAACGACTAGACTGGCTGTCATCATAATAAATTCATTAGTAGTAATTGAAAATGGAATTATTTTCAATTAATAATAACTCGAACCACAACGTCTCGGAAAATTACATTTTTACTAGCTACCAACCCCCATACTCGTCAACGTTGCAAGCAATCGATTGCATGTCTTTGCTTTGCGTTTATTAATGATCATAAATTTCGTAATTAATTACAAAGCGAAATAATTAATAACTACGTCAATGTCAGCAACGCATTCGTGTGCGCAAAGAGAGGTGAAAATCAATTAAAAACCAACTTCTGACAAACAACACATTACGAATTTCATTTGCGCTTTGCTGCGCTATTTGTTGAAGAGCAATTGGACATTAATTAAATACAAACAATTGCAGCGTTTTAGTGAGTTTCCGACGATAGGTTAGGCACTTTTGAAGTAATGTTTGGTAAATTCAGTTACACTGAAAAGAGTGAGGTGGTTTATGGGTATGAAAATGTTAAATAATGCATAAACTTAGTGCATTTTTTTGGTTGGCATTTGATTAGAAACAAAATGGGAATCGTTTAATAGAACATGAGGTAAAGTGAGGTAAATTCGAATAGTGGCACCCTTATTTATTCCAATATACGTTCTATTCTATCAATAATAAGGTAGAAATATTCCTTTAAGGTAAAAATGGCTGCCATGTAATCTGTGAATCCCTCATGTAATCTGCGAAACTCGTTTGACAAAATGCATAGTGCCTCCAGGTGTAGAGCAAAGATACCGCTTCTGCCCCATAAAACAAGGAAATGAGATGGTTGGTTAGTATACTTTTGCCCTAGTTCAATTTATTAAGAAAATCATAAGTTTCAGAATATATTTTAAATCCAAATCAATACATACAGAATAAACCATGCTCTAAGTGAAAACATGAAGTTTATTAGGATTTAGTGGAATACATAGAAAATACATTAGTTTAAAATAAACTTTACAATTGCCAGTTTGCTTTTACCCAAGTACACATTATGATTTTTATATTACATTTGAGTAAATTTCAGTTTCTTCATGGTTTCCTATTTGCATACGGATTATATTTGTGCGTTATTACTTCTTATTCAGTATGAGAGTTGAAAGCAAAGCACAAAGAGCTATTAGAAATTAATTAAAAGCAAACAATTGTTACGTTTTATTTATGTTTTTATGTTGTGTAAAGATAGGTTAAAATACCTAACCTATCTTCGATCATATTTGGATTGAGTTATATTCATAATTATAAGAAATAATAATCCAGTTTCTTTAACGTTCGCCGCTTTCCCGTTCCAAGTTTCCACCCCTTTCTGTCCATTTTTATTTTTTTAATTCATAATTATAAAATATTCAAAAGTGAAAAGTCTAAGTTGGTTGATGGATATGAATTATTCAATAATATGAGTAGAAGATGCGTATAATTAATGTATTTTTGATTTAACTCTTTAATTAGAATCCTAAAGCGAAGGCGTCTAATAAAATTACGTAAATAGTACTTTAAGGAGAGCAGCTAACTTTTCTATTAGTTTTTCTTTGTAAATTTGAGTTTCTCCTTGGTTTTCTATTTAGAAAAGTATTTTCCGTCTTCTGAGAAAAACAATTTTACAAATTACATTTACGCATTGATGCTGTTTATTCCCGTGCTTCAAAGAGCAAAGAGCAGAGAGCAATGGGAGATTAATTAAATACAAACAATTGTTGCGTTACATTTACTTATCTAAATATAGGGTAGGTTCATTGGAGGTAACGCGTAAAAAGAGTTAAATACGCGAAAGGTGATCAATGATCATGAATTGATAACTAATGTGTGAAAGCAAAAAGTTGCACGTAATGCAAAATAACCCAGTTTTCTGTTAGTATTTCATCATAATTTTCCAAAAGTTAGAAAAGTGGTCACAATATAATAGTAATTCTATGCAAATTTAAGTTTTCTCATGATTTTCTATTTGCAAACGCATCTTCTGTATTTTAACAAGATTTTCAGATTACATTTGAGCAGATCTACTACGAAGAGCCATGAGTAAATTGAATAGAAATAATTGGTACGTTTTATTTACTTTTATTATTGGTACGTTTTTATTACTTATTTAAAGATAATGTTTAAATATAATTAAATATGGAATTGAAAAATACTGAAATACTAAATCCAAGACCTAGAGATGGTGGATAAATGTGAATTATTAATTAATCTGTGAGGGGATGTCCTGCCTTTCTGATTCACCTCTCTAATATCTGATATAGAGTAACAAACACTCTTATAATAATATTACATAGAGTTAATAGATTAATTAATAATCAGGACAAACTTTTCAATTTTCTATTTATTTAGTTCAGAATTTTGAATCATAAATTCTCTGATTTGCATAATCACAAGATTTTACTAATTCCGGAGAAACTTGCAGAACGTTACAAATCAACAAAAAACCAACTTTGAACAAAAATAGTTTACAACTATTTATTCGCATACTACGAAGAACAAAGAGCAATTGCAGATTAATTAAATACAAACAATTTCCGCGTTTTATTTACTTATCTAAAGATAGGTTTGGCACGTTTGAGGTTATTGAGTTAAACATTTGCATGGAGTTAAATTCGCAATTCTAAAACATTTAAACGTGAAAGGTAGGCTGTGAATTGTTAAATAGTATTTAGGACGAGAGTTGCATGTGCCCTTTAATTACCAAGATAAAGGGACGCGGCGCTTGTAATTAAGTTTATAGATTTTCTTGAGAGGAACATCTCAGTTTACTATTTTTTATTTTTTGCAATAATCTATGTACAGCGGAATTTCTCCTTAGTTTACTATTTCCAAACGGTTCTTCTCATTACTAACAACAATAATCAACAAACTTTATTTGCACATCACGAAAATTTATCCGGATACTACAGAGAATAAAGAGCAATTGGGGATTAATTAAATACAAATAATTGCTTGGTTACTTATTTATCTAAAGATACCTTTTAGGCATTATTTGGATTGAGTAAAATTCCCAATGCTAAAATATTTAAACGTGGAAACGAGAACTGCTCGATGACTCTAAATTGTTAAATAGTGTCTGAGGTAGAGAGTTGCATGTGCTTAATGCATTCTTGATTTATTCCTTTGACTATCAACATAAATTGACGCTAGTATGGCATAAATTAATAGATTTTCTATAAAAGAGCACCTAAGTATTCTATTTAAACACCATTAACATTCTAAAATTGGGAAACTTAGTGAAAACATTTTATCAATTCTTGTTTAATTGTTTCTCACTTCTGATAACAACAATTTGCAATTTTTATCTGCGTATTGCATATTATGAGAACCAGATAGTGATTCGCGATTAATCAACTTCTTCGATATATTTGGATTAAGTTTAATTCACAATTTGAAAATATTCAAATATGAAAGCGTCAATTACTATGAATTGTTAATTAGTCTATGAGGGGAAACAGTTGAATGTAATGCATTTTTGATTTAGCTCTTTGATTACCAACAAAAAGCAACGCTAATATAGCGCAACAAAAAGCAATTTATAAATAATTAAATACAAACAATTTATTCGTTTCATTGACTTAATCAAAACTAGGTTAGGTACTTCCAAGATTACCTGAGTTAAATTTAATTCGAAATTGCAAAATACTTAAACGAGAAAATCGAAATGTAGTAAATAACTATGAATTGTTAAATAACTTCGAAGTGTGAGGAGGATTAAATGTAATGCATTTTTGTATTCGCTCTTTAATTGCCAACATAAATTGACGCCAGTATGGGCTAAGATAATAGGTTTTCTCGAAGAGAACATCTATCAATATTCTATTTTGTCACTGTAAAACAGGTAGATCTAATTTCAAATAACAACAATTTATAAATTGTATTGGCGCATTACAACTATTTATTCGCATCTACGAAAGACGAAAAACAAATGGGGAATAATTAAATACAAACAATTACGGCTTTTTATTTACTTTAAGTGCCGATTTACATAAAGTGCCGATAGGATCGGCACTTTATGGTTATATTTGGATTGAGTTAACTTCGCTATTGCACAATACTCAAACGTGAAAATCGAGAGGCGGTAGATGCCTACGAGTCGTTAACTAGTCTCTAAGGGTGGAGAGAGTTGCTTGTAATGCATTTTTAATTTAACTCCTTCATTATCAACATAAATTGATGTTAATTGATGCATAAATTAATAGATTTTCTTTACAAGCGCATCTAATGTTCTATTTTGTCACTATAATTTGCCAAATAGTTCACACTTCAAACAACAACAATTTATAAATTGTATTGACGAATTACAATTATTTATTCGCATCCACGACAAACAAAAAGCAATAATTAAATACAAATAAATACTATGTTTTATTTACTTAGTTAAAAATAGCATAGGCACTTTTGTTCGGATTGAGTTAAATTCGCAATTGTAAAATATTCAAACATGAAAATTGAGAGCCAGCAGATGACTATGAATAGTAAAATAGTCTCCGAGGGTGGAGAGAATTGCATATAATGCATTTTTGCTTTAGCCCTTTGATTACAAACATAAATTGACGCTAGTATGGCATAAGATAATAGACTTTCAATGTTTTTTATGTCTATTTTGTCTCTGTAATTTTCCAAATAGATTTTTCTTCTGACAATAACAACTTATAAATTAATTGCATTAGCGCATTACAACTATTTATTCGTATCTACGAATGTCAAAGAGCAAGTGAGAAATAATTAGTTACAAACAAAAATAGGTTAAGAACTTTTATGGTTATGTTTGGATTGAGTTAAATTCGTAATTGTAAAATATTCAAACATGAAAATTGAGAGGAAGTAGATAACAATGAATTATTAAATAGTCTCCGAGGGTGGAGAGAGAGTTGCATGTAATGCATTTTTGATTCAGCCCTTTGATTACCAACATAAATTGACACTAGTATCGCATAAGATAATAGATTTTCAATACTTTTTATGTTCTATTTTGTCACTGTAATTTTCCGAAATAGATTTTAGTTCTGACAATAACAATTTCTAAATTACATTGGCGCATTACAACTATTTATTCGCATCTACGAAAGACAAAAAGCAAATGGGGAATAACAAACAAAAATAGAATACGCTCTTTTGCGATTATATTTGGGTTGAGTTAAATTCGTAATTGCAAAATATTCAAACATGAAAATCGAGAGGCGGTAGATGACAATGAATTATTAAATAGTCTCCGAGGGTGGAGAGAGAGTTGCATGTAATGCATTTTTGATTTAGCCCTTTGATTACGAACATAAAGCGACGCTCGTATAATAACCGTAGGTACAAACATCACGTAAAGTTTGTAGTACATTTTGTGCATTTTATTCGTTTGCATTTTATATGCGCGTTTCAGTAGCCAGTCGGCTGGAACGCCAATAAAACTCTCTGCACACAGCAAACGGCAAAACGGGAGAAGCAGAACGCTTTTTGCTCCACATGCAATGCATTCGAATCGCTCGCTTTCCAATGTAACTTTTACTCTTTCAATACATTTATTTTCGCGTGTGCATCTCTCATAGAAAATATTGCGAAACTTGGCTAGATGATTGCTTCAATTTGCTTGTTTTTTGTGTGCGGCGTTTAATAATAGTTGAGGAATAAATTTGCCAAAAATAGTCATCAAAAGTTGAAACGATTATTGCCTGAATATTTTACGGATGAAATGCAAAAGAGGTATTTTATATTTTTCATTCGTGATGCGTTGAATTTGTTTTCGAGTAGCTCAAAATCAATGAATTTTAATTAAATTATGTATTGAATTTTATATTTATTGCGTTCGTGTTTTGTTTATTCGCAGTTTAATTCAATTTGCATTCGAATATTTATAGGAAGTTTGATATCCTCATCAAATATTAGCATATTCTATTTGGTTAATAAATGTTTTGTGCATGCACATCAGTGATTCTCATGGCCCAATGTCGAGAAAAAATATTACTTAATGCTAGGTTAGAAGTTATTGTATTTCCCGTATTATAAGACGCAACTTTTAACCTACAAAAACAATTTTATCAACAAGCGAAAATTATAACCTAAAAATTTGATCCGAGAAATACATTAATTATAATATTTACTTATCACCCCTAAAATTCACATCAGGTCATTGCCGCCCCCTAGATTTTTACTGCACTCATCAGGAGGCGGCAGCGCACACTTTGGGAACCACTGATTTAGAATGAGGGGAAATAATTAAATTGAGAGTTGATTTGGAATTTTATTTGAGTTTTTGGTATTTTTCCTAGAATCAGCAAAAATGTATAAAAAAATAATGGGCTTTTGGGTGTAATTACGCGTTTTTTACTGTTTTCGTTATTCGAAGAATTCCATTTAGGTGTTACGCGTTGCTTAACAGCTATTTTAATGAACAAATATTGCTAATTGGTTCATTAATTAACCAAATTGTTTGCAAGCAACTTTCAAAAATTCCACGAACGTGAAAACTTTCCCTGTTTTGTAAAAATCCGAATTAAAATTATATTTCGATTTTAATTAAGTAATCGATTCATAATTAAATATTAGTTTGAAGATACATTTGTAACATCCTTATTTTCAGCAAAATTGAACTCTAATATTATTTGAATAAGGGTTCAGTAATAAAAAACACTTACGAAGATATAAATAAGTTATTAAATTGCAAGTCCATGTTTTAGAATGGATTTTCAGCGAAATTTGATCCTTATTATGATTTGCTTTAAAGATTCACGATTTTATAATATTTAGGAAGTTTGTCACTAAATGTCGAATGTAGTTAACCATATTTTAGAAGATAGTTCCGGCGGAATCTCATCCTTAACATGATTTGATTTAAGGATGTAGGATTAAATAACACTTGCGAAGTTATTAACAAGTTATCTAGTTATGTATATTTTAATAAAGATTTCCAGTGAAATTTGATCCTTAATATTATTTGCTTTAAAGATTCACGATTTTATAATATTTAGGAAGTTATCACCTCGTCACTAATTTTCAAATCAAGTTATACATATTTTAGAATGAATTTTCGGTGCAATTTGATCCTTAAGGATGTAAGACGAAATAGCACTTACAAAGTTATCAACAAGGCACTAAATTGCAAACTAAGTTATCCATAATTCAGAATGGATTTTCATTGGAATTTGATCCCTAATATTATTTGAACTAAGAATATAAGATTTTATAATATATGCAACGTAATTACTAAGTCGCCAAATTTCAATTTTTGTTATCCTTATTTCCGTGAGGATATTCAGTGGAATTTGATCCTTAATGTTATTTCACTTAAGGATTTATGATTAAATAATATCTACAAAGTTATGACCAACTCAAGTTTTATTATCCTTCTTTTATGATGTATTTTAAATAGAATTTAATCCTTAATATTCTTCGACTTAAGAATTTAAGATTTTCCAATATCTCCGCGATAGTATATTATCCTTAATCAACAATAATAAACGTTTGCTCGCTGTGTCAAAGGAATTTGCTTCAAGGATAATTAAGGATAATCAACAGTGTGCCTAATTAATCGATGAAATATTAAGAAACTCGCTTACCTGTTGGACAATGTGCAATTCCATCTTTGATAAGCCAATGATCGCGGCCAAATAGGCAGCACATGTGCCAATGCTCAGGATGATACAATAGCGCAGGCGCAGGGGTAGCGTCACGTAAATGAGGTAATCAAGCAGAAGCACCCAGCCGAGGCTGTCGCGCGACGTAACCTCATTCTTCTTGAGGAAGAGCGAAGCGAGCAGCTGTGCGTTGGCCAGATGCCAGCAAATGTGCGGAATCGCCAGCCACAGTGCGCTCTTCCGCACGCCACGCTTGCACCATATCAGCAGACAGCAGTTGACGGTGAGGAAGGCGCTCATCACGCCGAAGACAAGCAGATCCTGACCGCTGGGCACGATCAGCATGTACACATCGAACAGAATCGCTGCGATGAGGAAGCACTCAAGCCCGGCGCGCTTCTGTTTACGGCTGTAGCTCTGGTACAGCTTCTCGAGCGAGGCGTCGCTGAAGGCGCTCCACAGGAAGCAGCGCGACTTCAGCTTGCCCTGAACGAGCGAGTCTTTATGATCGGCCATTTTATCCGTCATTTGCAATTAATCGCATCGAATTGGCAACACCGCCGTCGTTGTCCGTCGCTCCCTCGCTTTCCTGCAACGCAATTTAATCAAACTTTTAGATCGTCAACTAGTAAACTTTCGAGGTTAGAGCGCCAGATAAATGGATCTCTCACGCTCGGCGTGTGTGAATGCGCATTGCACATCGGCGAATGAAACATGAAAAATGCAAAAATCAGGTCCGCAATGAAACTTGAGCGGATTCCAACAACGCAGTGGGTTGTTTAAATTTAGAATTTGCTTCTTGCCGAACCCACGATACGATGCGATGTGTTTTGATCTATAATATTGCATATTTTTGTGTTGAATACGGCGTGCGTTCAAGGTACAACTTGGGTGGGTGTTTACTAATAAACCTTTTAATTTATTGCGCTTGTGCTACGAATCATTTGCGCGCGACCAACAACAAAAAAGCATTCGAATGCGAATACGCAGAGATTTTCCATTCGCGGCAAACTCGCTCAATTTATCAGCGGTTTTATTGACTCGACGTTTCAATACAAATCATGCATCGTGCGTTTTCGAATTCATGAAAACCATAAAATTAAAAACGCTAACATTCCAAATTACACACATCACGTTTAACCACGTTTGCTCACTCATTGTACGCGCACGGTTTAGAGTTAATAGTTGATAGTTGATTGCGCAAAGAAGTGCCCCGCAATTGTCGTGCAATTGATACATGAACATTATCATTATGCGATCAATTACAGCGTATAATTCCTCATCTAGCGTTTTACTCATCTATATTGTATTGTAGTTCAGTGTCATTAGATTTCCAGCAGAAATTTTCTATGAGTTTAGAAATAAGTATTGAATTTTTTGCAAAGTTAATTTAGCAGGAAAAATGTCGATTAATTGATTGTAGATCATTATTATTGAGAGATTAATTACAATATATTCTAAAATATTCTAATGTAGTTCTTCTAGAATATAGGATAAACTGCTTCTATTAGGTTATAAAATATTGGTATTCTTCGAGAACTTTCTAGAATATACTTTATTCTTCTGGAACATTCTAGAATATTCTAGTGATTTTTGAACGATTCATATGAGTAAAAGTTATGCTTCCTTCCTTTAAATATTTACAATATTTAGTCAACAAATTGGTAGCAAGAAATAATGATTTTGAATTGTTGATAATTTGATTCCACATCATTATCAATAAGTGATCAATTATAACATGAAATATTTCAAGGTGTATTAATCAATTTCTACAGAAAATTCTTTTTGGACGAATATTGTTTAACAACCCTCATTTTATTAACAAGATTTGACGCCTTTTCAATGATTATTTAGTAATTAATTCTGCATTATTACGATCTACAAATTAAAATACATGATATTCTAAAATGTTCTATTCTTCTAGAACATTCGAGAATATTATGTTATTCTTCTAGAAGAATAAAATAAAAAGCTATACTTTCTTCCTTTAAATATTTAAAATATTTCTCGCATAATATTTGGTCAACAAATTAATAGCAAGAAAGAATGAATTTGAGTTATCGATAATTTGATTATACATCATTATCAATATGTGATCAATAACAACTTGAAATTTTCCATCGTGCATTTATGAATTTCCTCGGAAAATTCTCTAGTTTCGCCATGAATTTTACGACTTTTTAGACGAATATATACACTCATTTTATGAACAAAATTTGGCGCGTTTTAATGATTTAGTCATAAACTTTGGATTGTTATGATCTATCAATTACAATGTAGAATATTCTAAAATATTCTAGAATATTCTTTTATGCTTCTAGAATATTCAAATATAATTTGGTTATTCTTGAACTTTTCATAGGTTAGAAAGTTACGCTTCACTATCCTTTAAATATTTGGCACATTTCAAGCACAATATTTAGTAAACATCCAATCTCCACACCGCAATGGATCCTCGATCATTCTATCACTCAGCGCTCAATATAAGTAGTACAAACCTACATTCTTTAAGTAATTCTCAAACTCGAAAAAATATATTTCTAATACACAATGTTTAGCAATCAAAAAACAACAATAAAACTTACAGGTAGCGATAAAGCATGAAATGAGAAAAAGTCGGTAACTTATGAGCTATTCATAGCATTTTAATAACCACTCATTTGGAAAATAAGCTCCCGGTTATTAGTTCACTAATATGCTTCATTCATTCGCATAGCACACACCACGCTCACGCACACATGCCGTGTGTGCCCGCGTATAATTTGACAAACTAGATCATTTTCAGTCGAATCACATTAGGACGATGCCTAATGCAGGGCGCTTGGCTGATTCAATAAACTCATCATGAAACGCGCATACATTGCGCTCGTATGTTGTGCCACTTAGAGCCATTGTTTACAAACGATTCTCGCACACAGCCCGTATCAATCTTGTCTGTTGCGGGTGCCTTTCGTGCACCAGTTTTGTTTGATGTACGGCTCGACTTCTTTGCGTTTCAATGATTTACGCAACGCGCAGCAAGAATGACAGGACAGTTATTTCTCTATTAAATGCGTGTTCTTGAAACTTGGCAACCAACAAATTGCAACCAACTTTTCGTAAAATTAGTTGCATCGAAATATTTAGGAGCGTAATAAATAAATTCATGATTTCATAAAACTGAAAATCTGGCAGACAGCAACACGAGTACCACGTGTAATAGCTAAATATATTTAATTAATGCACATCTTCCGATTGCAATACGAATTGAATTGTTGCACAAACAAACACAACTTTACTTAGTCATCCAGAAATAGCTGGTATGAGTTGGCAAAAATACGCTGAACAATTTATTTATAGCATTAATTATTATGTGTGAGAATGCCTTAACAGTTTCCGCGATAAGACGTGTGCGAGTGAGGTGTTGGATACAATTTGAAAGATTAAGTCAAATCATCACAGCTCTAATTTATGAGCGTATTCATTATCATTAGTGTGGAATAATGAAAGCAGCAACATTCAGCGTATTTGTTTATTGATAATGCGAGCGCGTTGCTGGCGAATTACGTAATTAAAAAATTTATCACATGCTGTATTTCAATGAGACGGAAAATTTATGATGATCGTATGATGAATGAATTCGTTGCAGAGAGTTTTCTAAGAGTTCGTGCTAGATGTACCTAATAAGCATGTTGTATTCCAATCATCGGCGAAATTTGCGTACACACCATATCAATCATATGCGGCTCGGCGGCGGCAGCGGCGGTGGCGGCTTTTCGGTTGCGTCCGAACTTGCGCACTCCGCGAACGGCCAGCGGCTGGCAAAGTTTCTGTGATAGCACGCGAGCAACGACTAAGCCGTTCAATCCGCGATGCGTCTCGCGTTCGCACGCCGCGTATCGATTCACCCGGAGCGATTCCGGTCGCTGGAGAAAGCTCACTGGATCCTGGAGTTACCCCGGAACATTTTCATGCGGGCCGCGGCGCCTGCGCCACCGCACCGCCGCTCCACCGCGCGCGCAAAAACGACTCGCGCATAAGAAACGCAACACGCCGCGACTTCTTCTTCTCGTGCGATCCACCCGCGAGCGACAACTGAAAAAGCAGCAAGCACGGCGCGTGTACAAGCGTGGCGGTATAAAAATACAGCGTGTGCCTCGCGGCGGCGCAACTTGCAACTGATACAGTGGCAAACTTGAAGAAGCGCTCAGGCCGTGGAAAACGCACGCTTGCCTGAAAAACCAAAAATTCTCGGCGCGATTAGCGCGGCGCATGGGCCGCATGCCAGCCGAGAGATATTACAAAATGCTAATCGCTAATATTGCACCGGGAATCCAGCAGCAGCACTGCGCGCTCCGTGGCGTGTCGTACAAAAATCTTCATAATTGCATCTCTAAAAATAAGTGCGTTGTTTAGTTTTTATCACACCACTCTAATATGTAATACTTGCCTGTGCTTGACAGGCGAACGTGTTGCAAGGCACGATGAAATTCGTTTTCGTTGTTTTCGGCCTGTTCGAGTGCATATCGGGTGGCATTTCGCCTTTGATGTGGCCACGGTTTAATGATTTTCTTTGTTGTCGACATGGTGCGACAACCCATTCTCGTCTAGGTGCACAAACGCAACGAAATTGATTCAAGAGAGCGTTTCATGCGTGTTCTATTGTGTAATTTCGTTAACAAGTTTTGGCTTCAATATCCAACCATTTACTAATTAAACAATTTAGTTGTCATCAATCGTAGCGTGGCGCTATAACTTGTTTAATTAGCAAAGCAAAAGTTATGCGTTGTTTGCGTTGACGATTTATCTATCTGTGGAATACTCTCGCCTAGACGGGATTCAACATTTATTGAAATTCCTTGGAGTATCCTAGAAATGGAAAAGTAAATTCATTACCATTCTTTCTCAAGACTGCGGCAATCCCTTGCATTCAATTCACTTGAAAAAGGAAAACTTCTCCAGCCGACTACGACTACTCGCGGCGTGCATTTCAAGCGAAATAAAACCAAGAGTTGGGTCCTAGGATAATCCGACGGCGGCACAGTATTCGGAAACTGAGGCGCGATGATCGTAGTGTGTGTGGGTGGCTTCGTCCTCGTCCTCGTCCTGAATCCCCGGGCAAATTCTGCCGTCGTGAACCGTTGCCTAAGCGCGCCTTGCGAATTACCGAAAGGCAAAATGATTTATTGCCAGCACACTTTCGCGTACGTTGCGGTTGCACCACGTTTCTTATTTCATTCGGTGCTTTATTACATATTTCATCATTTCGTGTTCATCATTCTTCGAATTGCTTCATTAAGTTAAGTCCTAGGCTTTGTGAATTAAGCCAGCATCTCGTTCAATTTGCGTGTTGATTTGCACCTAACGCATTTTATTATAATTTTACTTTTCGTTTAAAAACAAATTCCCAACTTTAACTTCATCATTGTATAACGAAAATAATTTTATTTCTAACGAATTAACAGTGTTAACACCTCAATTATTAGAAGATATTAGACATTTGTTCCCTTCTACCATAATTCCAAATACATAACGTATCAAAATTCTTAAATATCAATTTTGCAACAAGGAGTCATACCAGCTATCCCACAAACATATGGGATAATTTTTTAAATCTTCGATGTTCTCAGAGTTGCATAACAAATAAGGTAAAGCACCAACAACTTCGAAATACCTGATTGATTTGGTCAACCATTCGACGTCGACACTAATCACTTTATAACGTTGAAGAATTTCTGTAACACAACGCATAGAATGCTTAGCAAGAGTAATATTCATTCAAACTAATGAAACTTGCCATCATATACATTGTTATCGTCAAGTTCCTGTGACGCATTTGTTTGAGAAATTACAATACCAGTACGATTGCCACGTACAAGCATATTAAGACTAGTAACAATATTTCCACCCTGTCTTTGAATCATATCCTGCAAGATGTATTTCATAGTTTGCTACCTCCAGAAACACTCTTCATACATACCCGGATATGTTCGTCCTTCCAATCTATAATGTTCAAGAGGTAAAAACTGTATGTTTTGAACAACTTGTCATTTGGTCCACTCAATCGTGACTTTCTTGGACCCTCACCACCATCAACATCTCGTACTTCAAACGACTCCTACAATCGCAACATAATTTATCATCCATTCAACTTATATATTTGATCTTTACCTCAAGTATAAGTTTATTTGCTTTAAGACATTCGCGCACCCATGTTGTACTAACAACCCAAGTGCCTGCAGCCACTGCCATTATGTATTTTGCCGTCAAATTAGCAACGCGATTCAAAGAATCAGTTTCCACAACAAGATGTGTAAAATTTGCGCCGATATCTGCCTTATAGCTAACAATGTTCCGCGAAGATAATAGCAAAACTTCATTCTGATCTTCAGTACTCAGTCTACTTGTCATAATTATTACTTTGCTATCAGATGCAGACTGTTTAAATGGTGTCAATTCAACATTTCTCCGCTGATTGAGAAGATGAGGAGTGCTAGTATATTTTTGTAAAGCTTTACCAGTTGCAATACGCCCTGTGACCGGCGTGATTGGAGAAAGGTTTAGTGAGGCCTTAGAGATAGTATTCAGAGATATTCGGCAGGGTGTAAGTATTTCATTCGAAATCGTAATGTTATTTGCTTCTTCGTCACTCTCTTCGATAATTTCCAGATCATCCGGGATCTCTTCGGGCCTTACAACGGTAATATTGTTAAGGATTTGTACCTTGTGTTGAGTGGGTTTAGGTGCCGAAGGAGCTTGACTAGATATCTTTTCTTCCAGTATATTCTCTGAAATTTCAAACAATTAAAATCCTTTCAAATGAAATTCATACTTGATATACCTTTATTAGGGTTATCATCCAACGATTCAAAAGTGGACAGAAATTTAATGGTCTAAAATATTAAGTGATTAAAAATTAGAGAAAATAAGATAGCAAAATACCTACATCATTTGGCTTTGCGACATCGACCTCCGTCTCAGAATCAAAAGTTATCGACACGGGAGGATGTAATTTATCAGATAAAAGCTCAGAGAAATCACTCAACTCACATTCAAGTCCGTCCAGCGAACCTAATTTACTTTTCTTGCTACTTTGTGTATGCGTATCACTAATTATGCGTTTCTTTCCTTTCTTGCGTCTGCTTGTTGGTTTATACACTGTACCATCTTTAGTTTTCTCAGCCACTCTTAAACTTTCTGGTTCCATTGCGGTCTGCGTCGTTGTTTCGACATTACGCATCACTTGCGACACCATTGTTCCTTCTGATTTGGTATTAGACACTTTTTCGTTCTCTTTCTCTTGTGCAGCATTGATTGCAGCTTGAGTGTCAAAGTTATCAAAATTCAGCGAATTTGAAAATATAGCCGGTTGACTTTCTTTCTTTTGAGGCGAGGCCACAGAATCTGTTTGCACACTTATTGATTGCTGATACGGCCCAGTCTGAATCGATTTATCCAATACCGATGCACGCGAATCATCATCCTCATCATCACTCATAATTTCTTGGATTGCTTTTATTTTAGGATGTATCTTTTTAATGCATCTATGAATTATTTTAAACACACTAGTCTGGTAATTAGCCTCATTCACTCTTTGCTTCAATAGTTTCTTTACTCTATAAAACATTAGAATGAAGTTCTGAAGCTGTGTGTCTATGCATTCTAATTTTGCTAGATTGGTATCCAACTTATTTGATATCATTTGACTCTCACTATGTTTACTTGCTGTTTGTGAAGTCCCTGGTTCTTGTAAGTCATGCATTGCAGTATCTGAAAAAACTTCTTGTTGCTCTGCATTTGGAAATATAGATACGGTATGGAATGGTAAATTGTTAACAGTCTCAGTACAATCTTTATCAGATTCTTGTCGTACAGGGCTTGCAATTCTAATAGGTGACTCAATAATCTTTTGAGGTTCAGTTGCTTCAACAATGATTTCATCACATCCTACTTCATCATCTTTCTTATCTGCCATGATTGAAGTGTTTTTCATTTTCTTAGCTTTTATTGACTTCCTCTTCCCCTTATTTACAACCTTTGATCTATTTTCTTTAGATTCATTGGGACTCACTTGTGAACCAGCAATGCTCTTGGGCGTACCAACAACATCATCAATAGCTTTCGTAATACTTTGAACATCTAATTTACCAATATTCTCTGCAGTAGTTTTCTTCTTTAAATTTTCTGATATATTAGGTACATTATTGAAATTGGTAATTGTTTGCAATTGCTGGTTATTAGAGTATTTTAATTGATTGTTGAACATCTTCTGAATGGATAGAATATAGTCAATTGCTGGCTGAAACTCAACTGATTTACGAAATTCACACTGTGAAGTCTTTTTGAAGCAGATTGGACAAGTAATGTATGTTCCAATAACATCAATGCATTTGTGGCAAACAACATGTGTACATTTGAAACGCATTGGATCAGTATAAATGTGTTTACTGGAAGAAAATTGTTAAATTGCTAGTATACTTCTTACATTCATTAAAGTAAATTTACATACCATTTGGCGCATGAAAACATAGTCTTCAATTTACTTAGTTCAGTCATGATTTGTTCAGTTTTCTCAAATTGTTCCACTTTACGTTGCATTTTCGAGATACTAATAGTTATGCTACTGTCCATGTTTGCTGTGAATATTTGGCACTAATAATTCTAAATAATTATCTTCTACCTATAATACAAATTTCGCCGGGATTTTCAACGAATGTCAACAACAATAACTTCATCATAACCTCTTGTCGCAATCGTGCATCTTCGGCCAAACCGACTTTAAATGTTAGCGGGAGTTTTGAAAATTGCACAAACTTGAAATATTGCTGTGTGTTTCAAATTCTACCTTAGCAACTGTGATGAAACCCAGGTTAAAATTTAAGCTCGAAAAGACTAATTGGAAGGTGTTAGTAGGCTATAATATAGTTTTCACTATAGTAATTTTTATTAGAAATATAAAATCATTTGTTTGTTTGGCTATATTATTAGCAATACGTAAAAGTTAAAAGTAAATTCTTCATTTCCTAAACGTCTAACATCAACAAACAAGAAATGCGGCCTGTTCGCAGTCTTTTCACCTCTTACTGTTTGGGTTTATCAGCTGGTTTCTTTGTTTTATCATTCGATTGTGGTGGCAAGTAATCGTCCTTGGCGGGTCCAGCAACCGCGGTAGCATGCGGGCTCGAAACAGCAAGTCCTCCCGCTCCTGCTAATGCAGTTGCTCGTGGTCCGGCAGCTGCAACGCCGCCACTTCCAGCCAAAGCTATAGCTCCAGGCTGTGCTTCTGCCACGCTATTTTCTGCAGGTCTCTCAGTCCCTCCAATATCTGCAAAGTCAATCGCAATACATTTAATGGCCGATTAACATATCATAACCTACCATCCGGATCGACTTCGTTCGGTTCTTGATACTTGGCGTCGATAATGATGGCCGCTTCGTCGCCTGCATCGTCATTATACTTGTAGTAATCGTATTGCAAGCCGTCAGTTTCAAAGATTGGATTCACTTGTTGCGGTTCATCCAAGTGTATCGCTTTTTCGTAATAACGCGATTGCAACGCTTCTTTGTTGTCTGTTTGGGAAGCCAGTTCGACAGGTTGAACATTTTTATGGCTATCTTGATCTTGTAAAGGCAATGGCAACGGCAATGGATCCACTTGTGGATTAAACTTCTGATCTTTGAACTGCTGAGGAATCAAGTAAATTGGTTTGAGGTTTTGTGTGGGAATTGCTTGCTTCTGCGCATGCGGGAATGGCGGACGAACAAAATATGGCTGAACGTATCTCTCAGGTCCAAAGCGAGGATTTAGGAATGGCAGTGCCGGATAATTCGTAAAGAGTGGTTGACCATTCAAAATGAAGAATCGTTGTCCCGGTTGTAAATTGTATAAATTCCTGGGGGGTTCATTTGGCTGTTGTGGATGCGCCACTGGTGATTGCGTCGGTTTTACGGGTTCATCCGAACCATCAAGCTCGAGTTTTTCCGGTTTCTTTTCTGTCAAATTCGAAGCAAGAAGTAATATTGTTAACTATTCAATAGCTTGTTTGTTTGCACAATCGCAATTGTTAGAGTGCATTATGTAGTTAGAAAGTGATTGAGTAAGCGAGCAATAATAATAATGCGATATGAATTTAGCATTAAATAGGACGGAAAAATGCTAACCTGCGGATGGCGTCGCTTGTTGCGGTGTTGTTTTCGGAATTTCTTCAGCGTCCTTTTCGATTGGTGGTATGTGTTCGGGTCGTGGAAAACCAGGAACGAAGCCTGGATTCTGTGGATATCTCGGCAAATTCCTGAAGATGTCTGGATATAGTGGTTCACCACCTGGTGGCGGCAGTGGTTGTGCAGGTTGAGGCAGTGGTTGACCAGGTTGTGGTATGTGCTCGGGCACTAGGAAATTACCTGGTGCATTGCCAGGGTTCACTAGAAACGGTTGACCTGCTCCTGAATAGTAGAGCACTTGAGGCAATGTGGGATAGCTGCGTTTAAACAAATTACAATTTTACATACATGGTTATTAAACCATTAAATTCATGTCCTTTCACTTGTAAATTGTAGCAATTTCCAAGAAAGTTGAACCATTGACATATATGAAATTATTTCCTCAAGTGACTTAAGTATGTTAAATTACATACCCTTGATGCGGTTGTTGAAACGGAAACGTTGGATAATAACCTGGATAATTCGTTTGTGGATTCGAATACGGTGGGAAAACGCCGCCATCTTGATATCCAGGAATCGGTGGCGGTGAAACTACTGCTCCTTCCGGATTGAATCCCGGAAAATCCCTTCCAGTTTCCTTGTTTGGATTCACTCTTTTATCATTATTCCCTTTAGGATTTGGGTTTTGCTTACTATCAGCTGCCAGTGCAAGACCCAACATAACCACAAATATGAACAACTCCCTCGACATTATGGAAATCTAGAAATTGCATAAGTAACATTACGACTTTCTTTCCCGTTAATTAATGTGAGTTCGCATCACGGTATCATTGTTTAATAACGCGCATTGTCATTAAACACTCCATCCGCAAAGCATTCTTTATTAGTAACTAAATTTCGAAGACAATGCATGGTAATTAAGTGCGTTTGTCAAGTGTTTCAAAACTGTTTCTTATAAATAGTTCATTAGAAAACCTTTTAATAGCCTAACTAACAATTGCATGCACACAGTTTTGTTGCAGTTTGCCTTGTCCGGTATTCGTATTGGTTATAATCAGTCACACAGCACCGTTTTCTCTATTTTCATGATAAATAATAATTTGTCGTAATTTGCAGTTCAATGCTGTGCACATCGCTTCATAAATAAAGTCTTCAGCATTTAAGTTAATCATAAATATCAAACTGTAATAATAGGAATGTGTCAAATCAACACGCGGTTATGTAACGGTAAACAATACCATAAAGAATTTATTATTAATTCTCATTTGAAAAAATTATTGAAGGCTAAAAAACGAAGAACGAAGAAACGTAGTGTGAATTGTTCATAGTTTTTTTGAATGTAAGTAATACAATCACGTAGTTGATCCTTTTTTCCTTGAGAACAATTACTTAAGTAGTTTTAATGTGAATTCAAACAAAATTTTTGATAAATTTTACAAATTTTAATAGTTTTTTTACTATAAGTAATACAATCACGTATTTGATCCTGTTTTTATTGAAAACTATTGCTTAAGTATAGTACTTAAGTGTATTTAATGTGAATTCTAACAACATTTTTGATGAATCTTAGGAATTGCTCACACTTTTTTAGAGTAAGTAATACAATCACTTATTTGATCCTGTTTCCTTGAGAACTATTACTTAAGTATAGTACTTAAGTGCATATAATACGAATTCAAACAAAATTCTCGCCGAATGTTAGAAATTGTTCACAATTTCTTTAGTGTAAGTAATGCAATCACGTATCAGAAAAAGCATTTAAGTACAATACTTAAGTGCATTTAATTGAATTCAAACAAAATATTTTGATGAATCTTATAAATTGTACTTTTTCTAGTGCAAGTAATACAATCATGCATTTAATCTTTTTCTTAAGAAGTATTACTTAAGAACATTGCTTAAGTGCATTTAATGCGAATTCAAATTTTTGATGAATTTAACGAATTCTTATATATTTTTTAGTGTAAGTATAATCACGTAAATAATCACGTATTTTCTCCTTTTTCGATTGAGAACTATTACATAAGTATAGTACTTAAATAGTTTTAATATGAATTCAATCAAACCTTTTAACGAATCTTATGAATTGTTCACAGTTGCTTTAGTGCAAGAAATACAATCACTTGAATGATCCTTTCTTCTTTGAGAACTATTTCTTAAGTACATTACTTAAGTACATTTAATATGTAGTCAAACAAAATTTTTGACATATCTTACGAATTGTTCGTAGTTTTTTTAGTGCAGGTAATACAATCACGTATTTAATACTTTTTTCCTTGAGAACTATTACTTAACTACAATGCTTAAGTGCATTTAATGTGAATTCAAACAAAATCTTTAATGAATCATATGAATTTTTCATATATTTTTTAATGTAACTAATAAAGTCACGTATTTCATCCTTTTTGATGGAGAACTATTACTTAAGTATCGTACTTAAATCGTTTTAATGTGAATTCAAACAAAACTCTTAATTCATCTCACGAATTATTGATAGTTGTTTTAGTGCAAATAATACAATCACTTGAATAATCCTTTTTTTTTCCTTGAGAACTATTATTTAAGTACATTACTTAAGTGCATGTAATATGAATTCAAACAAAATTTTTGATGAATCTTACGAATTGTGAATAGTTTTTTTAGTGTATGTAATTTAATTATGTATTTGATCCTTTTTTCCTTGAAAACAATTACTAAGTACCGTACTTAAGTGCGTTTAATGCGAATGCAAACAAAACTTTTGATGAAACTTACGCAACTTGGGCCAATTAAACAATTAAAATACGAGTTCAATGCAAACGGGAGGCAATAAGCAAACTATTAAACTGATTAGTTACACTGTGGCGCGTACGTTTGCTATTTATGAATTTTACAGCGTGCAATAGATTCGGTGAATGGCATGCAACTTACCTACAATCGCCTGTCAAAATCAAAGCCGTGGTTCACTTTTACAAAATGCTATACTTAAATGTGATTAATTCAATACGGGCGTGCGAGATTGGTTTAGTTGTTTTGCTAGCGAACGTGATTATTTGCGCTCCGACGAAGAAATACGGAGCTTGTCTTAACCGCGACGCGCAATGATAGCGAATAGCTTCTTCTTTGGCGCAACGACCTTTCTTATAGATTCTGTCAGGTGGGGAAGTCGTGTTCTTATATTGCATTCACGTTGTTATACATCTCATCCTTGTCAACTTGTGCCCACTTTATGCTTAAATTGTTTATTTTTATACACAAAGCAGGCATGCTTTCAAAGTGTAATAAAAATGTTGCTAATGCACTATTTATATTTTCTTCATGCGGATTTATGCGGAAATCTCGCATGAATTTTACAGATTTGATGAAAAAATAACCATAACTAAATTATTGTTGATGCCAATGCCAAATGGATGAATTGAACCGTTAATTTGCATATTAAAACAATGAATAAATAAGTAGATCAACCGTAATTGAATTATAATATTCGGGTAAAAAAAGAAAAAGGAAATTTCATATTTTGGTCAAGCACTAATAAAAATTGATAGATTTTGGTGTATTTAATGATAGATTGTTTGTGTAGTTCAAGAACCTTGCCAATCATTATATAACACAAAAACAGAACGTATAAACATTTACAAAATGCAACGAGTATGTGATTGAAATAAATTATCATATATTTATTCGGTTGGCTTAAAATAAGCCCACGCACGAAAAATGCGCAGACGTTTAATTGCAACAATGTGCCAAAATATCTCAGTCATAATAATGAAGTATTCTTTGCAATCGGTCTGAGCGTCTTAATACAATGCAACAGAGTGACTTAAGTCGTCCATTGTATTCGTAATGAATTTGTTTGTGACACTCACGTTGCACACCTGCACTTTCATCAAATAAGCAAAACAACTGATATTTTGCTTATTCGATATTTAAAACTGGTGGAAAATTGTAAGAAATTTTTGTGCATTGCAACAATGACAACTAAGGAAATGAAAGATGTTTAAAGGAAGAGGCCGGTGATTGGCGAGAAATTTATAATATAAAGACAATTACAATAAATACCAGCAAAGAAAATTTGATATAAACAAACAAATCGGATTTTAATATTATACAGTTAACTTGATAGGAATTTGAAAAGTTAAGTAACTTTCTCATTAATCTTACTTAATTTAATAACTAAATTTTATTACTATTGAATTCCAGCAGAGAACATAAAGTATTTAATAGTTTATTTGAGTAATTAAGTAATTGAAGTTATTAAAATATATATAAACTTATAATGTCTCTATTTCAATGCAGAAATTTATTTTTAATTACAAATATAATTACAATTTAAGAATTTTATGAAATATATTTTAGTGTTCCAATGACTTTGAGGTTAGGGATCTACTTAGGTACTTATTTAAGATATAATTAAGTTATAACTCCTCATTTTATTAAGTAAGTATCATATTTCTTGAACGCGAAAATTACATCCCAAATTTAAGAAAAATGTATTTAAAATTACAAAAAGAAATCAATATCTAGCTCTAAACAAAGTTTATTGATAAATTCATGATTTTTATAAAGGAAATCACTTATAAGACGTATTTAGACACCAATTCTTAATGTTTGATGCATAATACACATCTTCGCAATATAAGATGCAAATTTTGTACGATAATATCTCTTATAAGACGCGATTTATTACTTAGAAAATCGGTTTCAAATCTTGGGCACGTCTTACGAGCTAAACATTACATTTTTAATCATCTATAATAAATCGCTTTTAAATGCGTCTTAGACATTGTTTGAATTCACTAATTTACCTATAATCTTTGCTAAGCACTCAATAGTAGTAAAAGTTAGGTTAACAATTTGAAATATTATGATTTACAACTAAATTAAAAAAATCATATTAATCATGCGTCTTATGTTAATTTTAGCATTATGACTGGAATAATTTTTGGAAGAATGATATGCACTTTTATAGCTTAGATACTTATTAAAATAATCTTTGGGTTCCTCCCAAAAATTCTTCTCGAAATCCTTCTTGTTCAACAGTGCTTGAAGCGCTTTAAGAATGTATAAGTCATGTGCATAAGATGAGATGTCACAATAAAAGTGATTTATGAACATGATATGACAATGTTGTTTATAAAATGGTTCAGTTCTTGGTTGTTTGCAAATTTAGAATGCAACGAAAGCGGTATTCTTCTGTATTTCGCTTCTGTGTTTTCTTAATACCGTCCAATAGGTTGGTGACTCATTTATTATTATTATTATATACAGTTATTGTTGTTCGTTGGGCAATCAAATTGCTTATAAATCATTTTGAAAGTGAAATTGAAACAATCTACTTTACATATGCTAATAACAAATAATTATTAAATAATACATCAACCGATTCAAAATGCTTTTATGTGATTTGAAAGTTCGAGAATTTAGTGTTAATTCATTATTTGCTGAATATTCTGATCACGAGAAAAGCAATGTCATTACTCACATTTATCCTGTACGTACTTAACGTTTAAATGACATACAAGATAAACGCTTCTTTATTTTTTTTTAAATACAAGTAGGACAACACGGTTTTGGTTAGATCCATTAAATCTTGATCTTGAAATAGTTCATCCAACGGGTTCTTTCTTGCTTATCGAAATTGTTGTTAAGCTTAAAACGTTGATATGATAAACTTTTAGGTCACTCACGCATTCTTTGTCTTCGTTTTCGTGTATTACTGATTGACAGTGTTGAGTCAATTGTTAAATTTATTAATCATGTTCAAGGCTCTTACGCGTACATGATTAAATTCTACAATTATTTGTTAACTATTGTCTTGGTTTGTTTATCTTGAAAAGAATTGAGGTCACGTTTTCATTATTGCTCTTTTTAGGGATTTTGATGAAGTATATAATTATACAGCTAGTATCATTATTATTTATTATTTATTGTTTCAAAACAAATTTAAAATTCATAAGAACACATGTTTTGGTATTGAATGGCAAGTTAATTTTGTTATGTCTTTAGTACATGGAAAGCAATTAAATAATTTAGCATTTCATAAATGAGGTTAGGTTTAAACTTGATGATATTTACTGATAATTTTATTTAAATATTCAGTCGAATGCGTTGGTTTCTTGTCTTTCGACGTTGTTGGTTTGCTCGGCACGACAAAACCTTCAGCGAAAATTGGCACTAGCGCTTGATCAGGTGACACACCTGCAATTGCAGTACCAACAGGTCTAGCAATTGCTAATCCTCCAGGACCAACAACCGCAGTTGCTATGGGTTTACTTGATGCAACTCCACCAATACCTAGAAGATAAATGAATCGATAAATCATTAGTTTAATCGATTTTTCATATTATTGATTTATTACTAACCTGCTACTGCTAATCCAACAGGTTTTGCTTCGGCAACAGACGTCTCATCATCTTGATTAGGTAGCATTAAATCGACTTTTTCACCTTTAACATGTCCAGTTGGTTTCTTAGTTGTTGTCGTTGTTGTTGTTCTTGTTGTTGTTGTTGTTGTTGCTTTTTCAGCTTTTCGTTTTTCCTCCTCTTTACGCCTTGCTTCCTCTGCCTTCTTCTTCTTCTCATCCTCATCCTTCTTCTTCGCCGCTTCTTCCTTTTTCTTCTTCTCTTCTTCCTCCTTTTTCTTCTTCTCCGCCTCTTTTTTCTTATGTTCCTCTTCAGCTAGCTTCTTCTTTTTCTCTTCCTCCTCCTTCTTTTTGTCCTTATTGTTATTACTATTAGTTGTTTCCTTCTTAACAGCCTTCTTTCTTGCGAACCAACCGCTCAAACCAGCACGGTTATGTATCATAACATCTTCATCATCGCCCTCGTAAATTTTGGCTAGATTATGCGCGGATTTGTTCAATGATTCCATGTATTCTTTATACGCAGCTTCCTCTTGCTCACTGAGGCCTTTATTTTTTGCAGCTTCCTGTAATCTTATAATATTTACTGCGTTTCTATGAATTTCCTTAATGTTTTGCCCATATTCAGACTCTTGTCTGCTGGGCAAATTGGGGTTTTCCACTACGTGAATTAATTCGTCTGTTTGTTGAGAAGGAGTAATTGGGGGTAAAGTCCCTTGAAGTACTTGGCTAGTGACGGTACCATCAGCTGATTCCGTAATTTGAAGAGTTTGACCTCTGGCGCCCCCATAGAATGGCAGAAGGGTGATTTTAACCGGTGTTTTCGGGTCGCTGGAAGACAAATAAGAGATGTTAAGTATCCTTAGTGTAATATCTTGGGGATGTAGAGAATAAGATCAAGAAATTCGATAGTTTGAATTGGTATATTAAAGAAATATTTGGCACAAGTTTCTTGGTTCAGTCATAATCAGCGTACATAACCTCTAGATCGCTTTGCGCGTGAGCTATGCCCCCTGGACCAGCTACCGCGATCGCTTCGGGCTGAAAGAAAATATCCGTGTTGTAGCCTTTGCGCAAAATGGCTTTGGCTTGCGGATTGGCAATCGCGCGCCCGTCACTGCCGGCGATCGATTTAGCAACCGGTTTCAGTATTAGATTGGTAACTGGGGCGTCGCTCAATTGCGGATTGCGAAAAGCGATCAAGTGATCGCCATTGAATTTCGAATTGAAATGCATCAGTAACTTATCCGGCTTATTATGCGCGACGGTGCTAAGGTCAGCGTAGTGTCCATACTTTTCTTCGTGATGTTGTTGTTGCGTTGATGGTTTTCCTTGATGCGGCTGATTCGGATGCTTGCTACGTTCCGCGTTGATGGTATTCATGTAGCGATCGAGCAGATAATTTTCTGGATCTTCGTAATTCCATTCTCGTTCCCAGTAAGGTCTTCTCGTCGGTTTTCGCCTGTGTGCGACGTGTTTCTTGGCTTCGTTTATTGATGGTGCTGTACTTTCGATAATTTGATACGTTTTGTACTGATATGGATTACTGTGCGTTTGCCAAGGAGGCGGGTACAATGTGAAGAATGGATGGAAGTAACCATTTGCGGTGAAGCTGAAAGTAACAAAGTACAAGAGAAATCAAAATGGACAAATAATGGCATTCGTTTATTAACCAAGATCATGCTTTGCACATATAATTCCAAGCACATTAGTGACTTCTCTATTTGTTTGTTAGTCAAATTTGTATTATTACATTAACTACTTTTCAAGAATTTAAATTCTAACCACTAGTGGTCTATAAGATAGGCATACAACACAACTGCATGTGATCAATAGGTTGCATACATTAAACATAAAAATTAAACTTTAATTTATTGCTAAATCAACTTCTATCACATATTTTACACTATTTTGTCAACGATTTATTTACTAATTACACTATTAATACTGTTCAACAACGTAGAAATCTTTTACTCTCGTAATGAGCCTGGATTTTATCCTTTATTGTAATAGATTACAGGTCCTGTGGCAACAACTTTTCCAACCCTCGAAGACACCCCTTCCGCTTTAGTACTGTTAAGTGATGTGTTGCTTACCAAATCGCTTAGATTTATCTTTGGATCCACTGCGATTACTTTTGATCCAGATCCTGCGATGGCTAAACTGTCAGGATGGGTGAATGCATATCCATTAGGACCAACAATAGCAGTTCCACCACTTCCAGCTGTTGCTATACCACCAGGTCCAGCAATTGCAACACCTCCTTTGCGTACTTTCAATCTGTGTATAAAGATTCCACTGCCGGTGTTATCTTTGCTGAATACCTTCTTCCTGTGGTTAATCAACCCTTTATCAGGTCCAGAGTGGTCTTCAGATTCTGGGTCAGTCTTGGTGGGTTTAGGTTCCTTATTGTTGTTAAACCACGAATGCGGTCGAAATATCATTGGTCTTTTAGTGGTCCGTTGAGCTTGACGATTTTCCTTGCTTCTTTCAGCTGTGTAATTCGTCAACAAGTTGTAGATATGACTTTTGTTATTTCCGTTCACATTAGCCAAAGGGATATCCACATTTTCAATGACATATTTGTTATTGTGTCGTACATCATTTCTATTCATAGTACTACTGTATAAATGATCATCAACTTCACCCAATAAATCGGGAATTGGCGTTGAACGAGTAGATTTCTCCAAAATCTTGGGTGATCTTTGAACTGAATTACTTTCTGGGTTGCATTGTGGTTCAGATGGTGCATCAGCTGCTTTAATTTCAACCCAATACCCATAAGGTGTGATCTGATTTGGATTCGGTGGTAAAATTGGTCCATACATTGGTTGCCCATAATATCCAGGTTGTGCAAATAGATTATTGGGATATCCATAACTATTTTGATATCCATACATATCCATTGGATATTGTGGATACTGATAAGGTTGATAAAAGACTTGTGGCCTATAAGGATACGACAAATCGTACGGATAATTCTGCACAATATTCTTAACATATTCCACACTTTGTGCTTGCATTTCATGATTTCTTATCATTTCTTCATGCTCTTCATCATCCACATCATCATTGCTCTTTTTCAATGCTTCATAAACTTTGCGGTTAACCTCATCTAAATGTGGTTGTTCAACAGATGGTGCATATAAGAAAGGATAATCAAATCCCTTTAGAACACGTTCCTTGTAGTTGTAATTCGTGGTGAAATAGCCGGGTACGAAGTGATGTGATCGTTTCGGCGATTCCATCTTTTTGTATCCATGTTGTCGATTAACCTCATCGATTTTTGCAAGTATCGCACGTGTGCTCGCGGCAACATCGGCATTCTTATCCGCCTTAAGCGCTTTCGGCGTCACATCTATCTCAACCACTTTGTGTTTTTCAATTCTAAAACAAATCAATACTAATTGAGAATTTGTACCGGATGGGTTTCTTCGTTGAGCGCGCAGGCGGTGGGTATGTTGTGAGTAGCAAGCGGTTTCCTCATTAAAGTTAATAGAGAATGCAAATAACCATTAATAAAAGAAAGAACTAACTTACCTAAAAGCCCCCAGATACTATATAAGGCGTGATGGAACCATTAGAACTACATATGTAACAGTAACTTAACACCACGCACTAGAACTCCATTAGGAAAGAGCACACGAAGTACACACACCGCAGTGTGCGCTAATAAAGTTTTACACTCGAGGCGCAGAACGAACGCGTATTTATTTGACAATATGGAGAATACGTGTAATAAAATGTATTTTCGATTAGGAACACGACGAAGCGAGAGATGATGAAGAACATTTTACATTTTGCGTTAGCAACGAGTATTAAGTAGGCTTTAAAGGAAAATTAGTTTAGTGTTACGTGAACTTTGAGTCTTGATGCATGTACGCAAATCATATAAATATGGCAGAGTTAATTAGTTGTTTGCTGCACGAGTATGGTAAAGCACCATGGAGTGGTGAATGTAAAATACCGTTTACCAACAAATTACATGCGTTGTGTGCGTTGATTTGTTAATATAGTAATGTTTTAATCAATTGATTTATTGTCATGCACAACGGAGATAAATAATGACTCTGCAAATGTTTGCTCTCGCCAATTCTGTGAGATCGTGATGGATGCTTTTTCGACTTGGATTTACGATGGAATTAGTCGTACGCAGTTACTTACTGTATTGATGGCTCCGGGTGAAATACGTCCTCGTTCTGCGGTCGTCCATTGGCAAAACCAAAAGCGCTGATCATCTGCAAAAAAGATGGGTTATTTTTAATGCATAGGTAAATTTCAAGATTTTTTTCCGGTTGTAGTATCAAGATTTGATTCAAGATTTTATAACTATCGTTTAGCATAACTCTTTATCTTCTTTGGGAAATCTTTTCATCGAATAACGAGTAAAACTGACGGAAGTACACGTAATTCGCCGAAACGCGTCTTTTTTTAAACACGTTTTGCAGAAATCACGATATTTCAAAAACGGCTTGTTCTAATTCAAATTTTCAAAAAGAATATGTTAGTAGATTAGTTGATTTCATTGCTGTATGAAGCATTTATTAAAACTCGTTTTTACACAGAACTGGTAAAGGTTTGAATACACATTTTTAGTTTTTATTGCTTCTTTCGCAGATTTTATTTTTTTACATAAAGAGTTTCCATCCAAATTCAAAATTCTTTTGTCAAATATGACTTCCTCTCATTGTAAATAATTTCTGAAAATTTGGTGTTAATTGGATGTATAGTTTCTGAGTAATCCTTCTTAGAAAAATTACTGATTTGAAAAAACGATTTCGTGATAATGGCGTTTAAAATCACAAGTTTACGGCAAATGGCATGCAAAGAACGCGTTAAAAATCGCAATAACTCTAGTTCTATTACGTTTTTCATTCTAAACTTTGCCAATATCATGCTTGCTTAGTTTTACTGTGAGAATATGCAATAAAATGTTTTTATAATTTTTCGACGATTCAAACTGTATATAACGCATGTAGGTAGCAAGTTGCAATTAATTTGAATACTGCAATTCATTTGCATTTACAATCTGGAATATTCCAGCAGTTTATTTAACTTTATTTCAGTGGCGGAGTGAGTGCATCATGATTGTTTATGCTTCGTGCGTTCGACTTGAGATTTTTCAATCAAGGAAAAAACGGTGAAACGACATTAGGCCAAAGAACTGCGTGGGTCGTCTTCAGCCGTAATTTAGAAACAAGCAGAACATGTTAATGTTCACACCGCGCGTCAGGAATGTATGTTTATACCATACACTTAGCCGAAATCATTTATCTATATTTGGCGAAGAGGAGAAAAAAACGTTTCGAGCTAACTGTTTATTGTTTTTTCAGAAGCGCGTGTGATAATATCCTAGGCAGACATGCAATTCATCGGTAACCATCCATCATAGTTAGAAACACACACCTTAACGTATGCAAAATTACAACGAGACTATGTAGTTTACAAGCGAGCGGACCACGCTTAAATGATACGGTAATAATTATGGTGATTCTGCTAAAAATAATTTATTATCAGGCGGACCACCGTGTCAGTCAAGTTTATCTCTTTCGCTGGCAGGTCATGAAGCACTCTGACTGGTATGCAAAATCACCGTCTCCCAATTACCAGGTGCGCAATAACACCAAGAGACTGCTTAAGAAGACCACTGGAGGGTATTTAAACGGCGTTAGATCTATGACTATTCAATTTGTTATCATACAGACACAGTGGCTAAGCGTGCAATTAACATACTTAAGTCATATAAGATATTGAAAATTGCAGATTTCTCTATTCATTTTATTGTCAGTCATTGTCGATTGGGAGTGAGACTTTGCGCGTTTGAAATTTGTATACTTAAGTCACAAGAAGGAAGTTGTGGAAACTTTGATTCATATGCAAGTCTTTTAAGACACTTACTCAATAAACAACCTTTTAATGCGTGGTCTAAATAATTCTGTTTTGTTTTATAAGTTCTTACTTAAGTCACATAGAATATCGTAAATTACGGATATATAGATTTACAAATTCGTAGTATTTTCGTGTTTTCAATTAGTGTACTTAAGGCGCAAAGAAGCGGTGAAAACTTGATGTGCAACTTCTTGTAAGTGACATTGAAGATTACTAAGTAAACAAAACTAACAACTATTCAATTCGTAATCTGAATTGGTGTACTTAAATGGCGTTAGATGAATGACTAATCAATTTGTTATAATTCAGACAGTGGCTAAGCGTGCAATTAACATATTTAAGTCATATAAAATATTGAAAATTGCCAATTTCTCTATTCATTTTATTGTTAGTCATTGTCGATTGGAAGTGATAATTTTCACGTTTTAAATTAGTATACTTAAGTCAGAAGGAAATTCTGAAGACTTCATTGATTCATATGCAAGTCCTTAACAACTCACTCAGCAAAACAGTAAACATTTCTCAAATGAATGACAATTATTTAAGAGCAATCGTCATATTTAAAATATTTATTTTCTATTTATTACTGTTAACAGTTTATGCTATAAAATATTATAACTTATAAAAATGTAATATTAAAAAACAGAAATGCAGTTGATATGTGGCACTTTGACACTTATCCAATAAACAATCTTTTAACGCATAGTCCAAATAATTCTGTTTTGTTTTATAACTTCTTTCTTAAGTCACATATAAGATCGGTAATTGCAGATTTTGTAGATTTGAAAACTTGTAAAATGTTTCAATTATTTCAATTGTGTTTTCAATTAGTGTACTTAAGTCACAAAGAAGCAATGAAAATTTGATATGCAACTTCTTTTACGTGACATGGAACTTTTTATTTCGTAGTCTGAATTTTTGATTGCTGTATTTGTTAAATGGCGTTAGATGTATGACTATTCAATTTGTTAACATAGAGAGAATAACTAAGCCCGCAATTAATTTGTATTCTTAAGTCATAAGAAAGCTGTGAAAACTTCATTGATTCATATGCTAGACACTTTGACAACTACTCAAAAAACAACATTTTAATGCGTAATCTAAAAAGTTCTGTTTTGTTTTATAATTACTTACTTAAGTTACATGTAGTAACGTGAATTACAGATAAGTAGATTTACAAATTCCTAGAATCTTCGCATTTTCAATTCATGTACTTCAGTTCAAATTTTTATTTAGTAATCTAAATTTTTGGTTGTTTAATACATACTTAACTCACATCAAATATTTATTACAGATTTCTCAATTAATTTTATTATCAGCCGTTGTCGATTAGGACTGAGAATTCCTGCGTTTTCGATTAGTGTACTTAAGTCACAAGGAAGTATACACCAACTTCACTGGGTAGCATAAAACTTTTTAAAGTCCTTTTTGTCAATGACTGAATTAATAAAACGGTAGCAATGTTTTAGTTCGTAATCTAGACATTTCTCTGTTTTAACAGGTACTTAAGTCACATAAGAAGTATTCACCATTGCCAAATGCAAGTGAGAATTCTCGGGGTTTTAATTAGAGTACTTAATTATAATAGCTTTATTATCGCAAACAACAGTTGCAGCTATAAAGCTATATATGAACTTAAAAAAATATAGAAAACATAAAACTATATAAAATCACTATAAATGATAATGCATTTAACTGACAACGAGGTACTGAAAACGTCAATGATTGGTATACCACTCATTTAAGTCATTTATGACTCGATGTAAACGAAACAAGCAATTTTTACTGCATTATGCTATCAATCATTGTCGATTGATAATGGGAATTTCCGTGTTTTCAATTACTGTACTTAAGTTGTAAGCAAGCACTGAAAATATCATTGATTAGTATGCAGCATTTTTAAGTCACTTTTACCATTATTCAGTAAACAAGCTAAAAGCATTTTGTAATTAGTAAAAAAATTCATACTTCATAAGTGTGAAGATTGGGTAGTGAGAATTACTGTGTTTTCAATTAGTGTTCTTAAATCATACTTTATTGATTAGTATTCATCCTTCCTAAGTCACGTTTTCCATTACTAAGTACAGAAAACAACAGAAATTTTATAATTAATAATCTGCATTTTATGTTTTTGCTTATTACACGCGAGTAAAGTACTTTGCAGACTTAAGTCGCATGAAATATAGACAATTGCAGATTTGTTTACGGTTAATAACAATTGTTTTCAATTAGTATACTTAAGTCATAAGGAAGTATTGAAAGTCTAATTGATTAGAAAACTATTCTCTTACGCTTCATTGACAATCACTCGCCAAAACAGTAAACAATTCTCAAATGAATGACAATTATTTAATAGCAATCGTAATATTTGAAATATTTATTTTATATTTATTACTTTTAACAGTTTATGCTATAAAAAATTATAACTTATAAAAGTGTAATATTAAAAAAGAGAAATGCAGTTGATAAATGGTGCATCTAATTACACGTTTCATGTTTTATTTCTTACAACTTGCGCTGCTGATGGAATGAATCGAAACAGATAATTACGTTAGATGCACTGCGTACGGTAATTACAAGCGCAGATGACTAAACTGAAATAATGAGAAGCGTTGATGGTTCTTTATTAGTAGTTTGGCTATGTTTGGGCATTACGGGGCATTTCGGCGTTTCATTTGAACTTGATATTGCGCTATTTTAAGACAATCCAATCCGGCTGCTGCGCAAGTCGAGTGCATATCAAATTGCAGTCGAATGCATCACAGATCGGTTGCGCAAGAGATCACCTTGCGCGCACTGTTTCAAATGCACCGACATCATTGTTATTAAGATTTTATCTCCTCGAATTAACAACGGTGGTCGATGACTGGCACTCACGTCGATTGATTGATGGAAAATATTTTCAACATGCCACAAAAGTTTCTGCTAGTCTTTTCATCGAATGACATTATTAATGTTTTGAATTTTTTGTTATTGTTTAATACATACTCAAGGCATATATTTAAGGTGCATAAGATTTCTGAAGTCATTGAGTATGACTTATTCACATAAATGATTGTCAGAATTCTCGCGTTTTCAATTAGTGTACTTAAGTCACAAGGAAGTTCTGAAAACTCCATTGATTAGTATGCAATTTTTTCCAAGTGTTTTTTTCCAATTTCGCAATTACTCAGTAAACAACTCTGTTTTTGTGACTTAAGTCACATATAATATCGAAAATTACAGATGTGCAGGATACAACTTGGGAATCTCCGCGCGGTTAATTAGTGTACTTAAGTCACAAGGAAGTAGTGAAAATTTTGTTTGCAACTCTTTAAGTCAGTTTCTCAATTGCTCAACCAGCAAACCAAAATTACAAATTTTTAATTAATCAAGTTGGGAATGAAAAATTTTGCATTTTCAATTTGTGTACTTGAGTTCTGAAAACTTCATTCATTAGTATTCAACTATTTCTAAGGTAATTGTCTCAACTTTGGCAATTATGCAGTAAACAACTATTTGAGTCGTACTTCACATCGTTCTGTTTTTGTCACATATGATATCGCAAGTTACAGATTTGGAGCTGTACAAATCCGTAGAATCCTCGCCTTGACAATTAGTGCACTTAAGTCACCAGGAAGTACGATCCAACTCTTAAGTCACTTCGTCACATTACTCAGTCAACAAAACTATTAATTTGAATTTGAAATTTTGTTTTTTAATTGCATACTTAAGACACATCAAATATTGAAAATTACAGATTTTTCAGAAAATTACAGATCATTGTTAATTGGCAGTGAGAATTCCCGCAGTTACAATTAGCATACTTAAGTCACAAGGAAATGGTCTGAACTATACTAGTGAGTGTACCTACAACATCTTGAAGTCACTTTGTGAATTACCCGCTAAACAAAACCGAAGAAATATTTCTGTTTTTTAATCCACAGTTAAGTCACATAATTTTTTCAATCATTGTCACCTGGATGTGAGAATTCTTGAGTTTTCAGTTAGTGTACTTAAGTCACATGGAAAAACTCATTAAACGAAGCCAACATTTGTCTAATCTATAAAATATTTTCAACTTCTCATAAAAGTTCTGTTAGTAGTGTGATCGAATGACATTATTAAAGTTTGCCATTTACAGAAACTAGTCATGCACGTCCAAAAGTATAAACAAATTCAAAGAACAGTTACGTTATTGCCAAAAACAATTAGGCGACGACTGAGTCAAAAGAATTCCTTTATCGAATGATTTAAATCCTTTCGACTTCAGCGTGGTGCGAGGCTTAAGAAAGATCTTTTGATACGTGATACATGAGCATCCATAAATTTACACTTGTTTAATGTATTTTACATATAAATCGTACGTGCCAATGAACTTTTAAATTGACAAACACACCTCAATTGCGCATACCGATAAATTTTAAGTACGTCTGAAAAGCACTGACAATTATTACGCGCTTGATGTATAAATAGCGTATGTAAAGCCAGCAATTTGCATTCACCACGTTTAATGTGCTTTTCATTATTTGTCATCACAAAATTCCACCGTCCCAAAGCCACGTACTTTGCAGCCTCTTCGTGTAAGCCAAGTGGTAAGCACATAAAATCATTTTCCACATTAATTCATAATTTTCTTTTGGAAACCACCTGGTATTGAATTAAATATTTATTAGTCGCTTCGTTGCTATCAAGATGTTGGAACAAAACGTGATTTCAATACTCAAACTCCACGACGAATCAATGTTATGAATTAAACATTAATCTGTTTTGATTTGAATAATTCAAAAAGGAAATTTTTCAAATTTTTGCCGAAAGCGACTTAAGTAATGAAAGAAAACTTACCAAAATCAAAGGCAACTTTATCCTTAGACTTGACATTTTGTCGTAGGAAATGCAGAGTGTGTTTGGTTGGTGTTGTTGGACGGTAGCAATGTGATATTGTTTACGTTTGTGCGATGAACTGCTGTGGTCACTATACAATCGAGGCACTGTCCGTCGAGGATTTGCACCATGCCTTTTTAAAACCGCGCTCTCGAAGAGATCGTCGTCTTCTTCGTCTTGCGGCGCGTCTTTGTCGCGGCCGCGTACGATCGGCGATTATCTAACCAGTCGATGCATGAAGCGTTTGGTTTCTTTGTCGCCCAGCAGAAGAGTTGGCGATGCGCTGATTGTAAAGTAGGGGCACGTAACGTTATAACACATTGGCGGACGCGCACATGCTGCATGCGTACGGGAATTATGTGAGCGAGCTTCTTCAGCGACGCCAATTGCGTAAGCGAATTGCGCGAATGGCATACATCAAGGTGATACATATTCATATCTCACATCAAAATTCATAACCCTTCATTATTACTTAAGACATTAGAAACCAAAAATCACTTTCTTCGATTTCTTTCGGAGTAGTTGTCACAAAGATTTCCAATACATGTTTTACGGTGGTGGCGATTATTCGAAAACGACCGGATGTAATCCAAAATTTCAAAGAGATTCCTTTAATAGATTAGTTGATTCCATAGTTACTTAAAGTTTTTGACAAAATTTGCTTTGGTAAAGAAATTGTGAAAGTGGGAAGCCAAGTTTTAGTTTTTATTCCAATTTTGTGGTGTAGATTAGATCCGTAGTTTTCGAGTAATCCTGATAAAAAAAGGTCGCAAAAAAAGTTTAGGATATAATTGAAAATTATCTTTTAAGTTTAAGACAAGTTGAATGCAAATAATGCAATAAAACTAGATATAACTTTATGATTATTGCATTGACTAACTATAAAGTTGTTAATGTTAAGTAAAGTAGGTTTATAAAAATTTGTTTTGATGAAGAAGTTCGGAATGATAAAATATAAAATTTCAGATTTTTTAAGCAAATAATTTCCAACCAAATTCAAATTCCGTTAATCAAGTAGGACTTCATCTGCAAATTTGGTGTAGATCGGCTCCATAATTTCTGCGTTATCCTGATAATAAAAACTTGAACAAGTTTTGGAGATAATACTGCTTAAAGTTTTAAGTTTAAGACAAGTAGAATGCAAATAACGGGCTAAAATAGCTTTAACGTTGGTTTGCTGGATTGGATATGCTAAAATTTGTTGATGTTATTCTTGACTAAATACGGTAAAGAATGATTTGTCAAAATTCTATATCACCAAGGAATGATTGATGTTTGAACGCAAAATTTCAATATTTTAAAGTTTGTTTCTTAAAGTTTATATTCTTAAACAAATATTATTCAAACAAATTGTAAATAATTGGCTAAAATTTGGTGTTGATTAGATACTGAGTTTTAGACGAATTCTAATCTTAAAATTTATAAATAGAAGAAAAAATTTTTTCGAAATAATTAAACTCATAAATTTAAGAAAAGTAAATTTGAAATTTGTTAATTTTCTTCTTAACTAAATATCTTAATATGTAAGAACAAGAATTTATCAAAATTCCGTTTTGCATAGAATTCGTGTAGGTTTGAATACAAAATTCCAATTTTAGACCTCATTTCCCAAAATTTATTGTTTTAAACCATTATATTCCAACCAAATTCAGTATCCTTCGAATAAATAAAAATTCATCTCATTGCAAACAATTGTCGGAAATTTGGTGCATTTCAGATTCATCGTTTCTTATTAATCCAAACCATAAATTTTGAAAATTGAAAACCATATCGCGATAATCTTGTTTAAAGTTTCCAATTTATGGCAAATTGAATACAAAAACCACACTAAAAACAGCAATAACCTCGACAACCACAACAATAATTAATATTTTATTCGCTGATCTCTCATTACCTCTCGTGCTCATCAAGTGTACAAAAACCGCCACGCAAGTCTTTAAAGTTGACGAATAATTTACGATCTTCATAAACATCAATGAAATGGCATCGTAAATTTTGGCATGAGCCGTTGTTTGCTCGAATTTTTTTCTCGTTTACATCCACATAAACGCTTATACCTATTTGCATTTACCATAACATCAACTTTTTGATTTTCATACGCATTCAACTAGCCAACCAGCCAGTCAACCAGCCAGTTCTTGAACTTGACCAACGAGTTACTGATTAAATTCTTCGCGATTTAGCCAACTTTGATTGCAAGTCATGTAATATTAATAATTACAAGATAAAACAAAATGCCGAATGAGAATATTAATTAGTTTCTATCGTTTTTCCACTTAATATTCCATTAAAACACATTTGCGCACCGAGATCAATTCCAACATTTCTTGCACTTGCTCCCAGCAAACCTCACTTATCATCTTATTGCATATATTATCCAATAAGTGAAGCCCACATTTTTCCATGAATATTTACTACACATCTTTGCCTTTTATGACAGCTATCAAAAGCATGCTACACTGATATGATTTAGATTTTCAGATGCAAATAATTGTCGATGAATAATTTAGTATAAATGAATGTGAAATCGATGAAATGCACTGATGCATGAATATCATATATCTACTTACAACACTCTTGTTACTCGCTGCTTATTTGACTTAAATATTTGCACGCGCACTTTTAAGATGCTAGGGATGTTGTTGACATTGGCAAAGCGCATTCTCGTGCTAAAATGCACATCATTGGATGCGTTCTTGCACTTGCACTTGCACTTGCACTCTTCCTCAATTAGCAACATATTGGCTGCATTACTTGCAGCATTCGTACAATTACCCAGCGTGCGCTCATTGAGTAATAACTAAGCTTTAATTATCGATAACCGTCTGTTTGATTACCGGCACGTACAAATATGCACGACACTGACCAAGTTGTTTGTAAATTACAGCGCACGCGAAACGTGCTAAAATGTCAATAATTAATCAAGACTTGTGTAATTGAACTGCCCAAGTATGATTTATGTCGTATTAATATGTTAATCTTATACCGTTGCGTGTATTTTGTTTCTAAATTGCTTTGGAGAAGAAACACCGGCATGAAATTCAAATTGAGTGCGCGTTTGTTCTCGTAAGTGAATAGAGCCATCATCATTGCATCAGGTTCAAAGCATGCTGCAACGCTAGCGCGCGTGCATTGAAAGAAAGAAAGAAACGAGAGCATTTATGGACTGAAATATAAAAAGCAGCAAAATATGCGCAACTGGTAGCAGGAGCACAAGCAACGAACCTGTTCTCTTCAATGAACTTGACCATGCGTTGCATTCGTCGTCGTGCAACGCGTTTGAAGCTTTATATTACAAAATGCCATTTTTATCTCGCGAGTAATGTCGCATAAATTCTTCTACGATAAGAAGCGCGTGCACACATTGCGTCTTCAAAGCGCAATCCGACGTCGAGTGCTTTCGAAACGCATTTCCTGGATTTTTCTTTCCAAGTTGATGAACTCCATGCTTCTTGTCGGACTTTGTAGCTTGTTCGAAACAACAAAGTAATTATTCCGTGCATGTGCATGAGCATTTTAATTGAGCTTTAACTAATTTATCAAGTGCACGAAATTATACGTCAACAATGACTAATTAGCCAAAGCCTTAATTATTTACAGAGGTGGGATAAGTGTACTCATGGGACAAGTGCATTAGTATGATGTAAATTGTAATATCTGGAATATAGAAATAGATGAGAAGTCATATATGCAAGGATTTGCTTAATTAATTAAGAAATTACTCGATTTATGACAATTTCTTGATTACCATATTTGCACTCTCATTTTTAAGGAAATTTTTGATTTTGCTTAAGTTTTTTGTTGCATCTCAGAAATCATTAATTATATTTCACTACCAACCAATAATCTTCGTTAAATTATCAAAATGTATGCGAAAATATTGAAAAAAGGGGCAAGTGCATGTTCAATAATGGCATTTATTTGTTTAATTAGTTTGATCAAACTTTTTTTCGATAATCGATAAAATATTAACTGCAGTTTATGAATATAAAATTTCTTCGATTTCGATCGGACGGAATTATTAATTATTTTTTACTATCTGTCTGCGTTAAATTATCAAAATATATGCGAAAATATTGCAAAAAGGGGCAAGTGCGTGCTTAGGAATGCTAAACTTTTCTTCGACAATCAATAAAATAATAACTGAAGTTCATGAATATGAAATTTTAGCTCGATCGGACGATTACTTAGCAAGAATTTCGCTCGAAAATTTAAGAAAGATGATTCCGATGTTGACACCGAAGCGAATCTCAAATTTAAAATTTATTATCTAAAGATTGTATAAATATTAAAGAAAGCCAATTGTATCAAGGCAAAGTGTGTCTAATGCAGTATAATAACGTATGAAATTTATTAATTTAAATAAATAATTATATTCGTAATTTGCGATTGAAACTAGTTAAAATTTTTGTGGAAGAAACCTGTGACAAGTAATGGCCATAAAATTTATACCATTCGATACATAAAATTCCTATTAATCTCCTAATAAAAATCGATATTTGCTAAACTTTGAACATCGATAACTTTTTGATTTGATTATGGAAATTTGATCAAAACTCGTTATTGCAGCGCAGAAACCGCGTTTCGTTGACAATTTCATTAAATAACGTAAAATATATACAAATAATTGGTAATTTTGTCATGTTAAAAAAAGAATATTAAGTCAGCTATTTACTAATATCAATATTTATTAAATTATTGATATATGATATAACTTGAAGGTATATAACTTCAAAGTCAATTAATGAAAAACTAACATGCAATTTATACGAATGGATTTTGTTCATTTTCTTACTTACTTAATCACTTTATTATTCATTCAAATCTGACTTAAGTCAATGCTTATGAGTAAACAATTGAACGCATGTAAATTAACTTCTCATCGTTGCAATAACAACTTAATCAGAAGCAAATTGTTTATCTCTAAAGAAGAAATGCGTACGCACTCAGCGTGAAATTTTAATTGATAGTGAGGATTAATACAAACGCTGTGTTTTTCTGCGATTGTTAATGTTGGAAGATTTAATCAATTAGCAGGCGGTTTCTTTCTTAAATAAATAACATAAAAATGTTTATTATTACTTAAGTTATGTTACATCTCGTAGTGAGTTATTTACACTTGTGACTATTGAGTTTGCTCACAGGATTAATTCGAGGCTGATGGCCCTCGAACTACTTGATAAAACTTCAATTTCAATATGAATGCGATATTGCGATATTAATAAATATGCATTGTGTTTTATGCATTTATGCTGTAATAAATTAAAAGCTACTTAATTATAGGCGGTTTTGATGTACTTTTCGTAGGTGGCGGTAGTGTTGAGCTTTCGGTTGTAGTGGAAAAGTCCTCTTCGAGACTTTCACTTTCGCCGGAATTGTGTTTCATGGTTGTTGTTTCGACACTGGGTGTATCGGATATGCTTTTCGTGTCTGATTTGCTAACTTGGCGGGTTGTTAATCGTTGAAATGTTTGTGTTGTTTCTGCTCGAAATTGATCAGCTGGGGAAGGGACCTTGCTTTCGTATGGATACAAATCGATGGATTGGACGTGCGCATGGACTGAGACTCCTGGAGGAACGGTGAAAACTTTGTCGCCCAGGTTAGTAACGACTGTTTTGTGGCCTCCGGAGTCGGCGATTGTGATAAGTGGAGGTTTGGATGTGCTTCCATCGTAGGTGGTGGATGTACTGGAACCTCCAAGACCAGTGGAGGTTCCGGACTCGCTTCCTGGGGTCCCTGCAGGACCAAATAATCCTTCATCAAGGACATTTAAGTCTGCATCGTCTTCCTCATCGCCGTAAGATGGTCGAGCACCAGGCCTGCTTCCAGTGGGAGGTCTTTGATTTGGTCTTGGGCGACCTCCACTAGTGGAGGAAGTACTCCCGGGTCTTGAACTTCCTCCAGATAATCCACCACCTCCTGGTCTTGAACTACCTCCGGATAAACCACCACCTCCGGGTCTTGAGCTACCACCTGATAGACCACCACTTCCAGTACTTGGACGTCCAGCACCACCCGATGAAGTAGGTTTAGGTCTTCCTCCACTTGGTGGACCGCCGAATAAGTCAGAATCATCATAATCTCCATCTCCGGCTCCTCCATCATCATCTTCACCAATTCCGGTATCCCCATCACCAGTACTACTTCCAACTCCGCCTCCGCCTCCGCCACCGCTTCCGCTTCCAGCTGCATTTCCACCAGTACTACCATCATCTGAGAATCCTCCAGCTGACGGCCTTCCTGACCCACTTGATGGCCTAGATGTTGTACTTCCAACACCTATCCCAGTACCTCCTCCAAACAAATCATCATCTCCAGCATCTAACCCATCATCGTCGTCATAACTTGGTTTTCCCAAAATAGGTTTATCTCCAAATGTTGATCCTGATGGTCGTGGACGTGGTACCGCACCGGATGGTTTAGGTCGTGGACGATTTGGTCTTGGTCGACCCACATAACCATCATCGTCATAAGCACCCCCATAGTCATCTCCACCACCTCCCGCACCGCCACTTTCATGAGCATTAAACACATCTCCCTGGGAATTTCTGTCAATATAATTATAGAAATCCGGAGGGACAATATTAGGTCCCGTGAATGGGAAGACTGATGGTAGATGTGGTCCTTTCACATTCTTCAACACTCTATATCCAATATTAGGCCCAGCAATATAATGCACCGAATGCTGCACCCCTTTATCATCCAAGTACGTATACGATCCCCGGATATTTCCCTGGGCATCGCTAGTTTCAGTACGTCTCTGATCGGGTCCAGCGGCAACAAATCTATAACTCCCATCCAACCCTCTCTGGATTGAAGTCCGACCGCGTGGCAAAGGTCTTCCACGCCCATTAACAAACAGAGGTCCATAAGCACGTGGGTTCGAATCCGGGAACGGTGTTTTTACATGGAACCCCGTATTCTTTCCAGCAATAAACTCCACATTGTGTCTTTCACCAACATCATCGAGGTAGCTATATTTTCCAGTCACATCCCCAACCCGATTAGCACCTGAAATTCCAAATATCTCCCTTAATACCCTACCATTTACGCCTCAGCAAAAACCTACTTTCTTGTCTTTGATATGTCCTCGTCTTAAATGCGAAATCATAACTCGGGTCCTCGTTGGGATCAAAGTAAGGATCATCCCTTGATCCAATTGGTCCTCTTCTCACTTGACTCAAGTCGTACTTCCTCGCAATATTTTTCCCTCTTGGTCGATAACCTCGTGGACCCGCTGTGTAATGGGTTACATCTATTCTCCCTATAAATAAATCATCATTTTAATTTCTCCCTAACCTCAAAATAAGTTTCCACTTACCAGTCTTTGGATTCCGTCCGCCGAATTCTCCACGGACGACGTTTCTATTATTAGCTTTACGATGATGATAGGAATCTGGATTTTCGTATCCGAACTCGTACGAGCCGTCATTGTGTTGCAGATTGTAGTCTTCAGTGGCAACACAAGCCAATGTTGCAAGAAGCACGATGGGAAGAACGAAGCATGAAGGACACTATAAAATATGCATTATTCTTATTAAAACACATGCCAACTGATGAACTCTATGATAAACAACAAACGAAGCAAAATTGCAAATGCACTCATGCACTCCCGACTTATGAACTTGCGTTACTTATTAAACAATCGCGAACAATCAACGGAAATGTCTGCTCATTAGATTCAAATGTAGCATTCACTCGCTAATAATGACACGCAACTGATTACTTATGAATTATGCTATTAAAAAGTGTCCAACTTTCAGTAGACTCAATTATTCAATTAACTTGCTAATTGCGGCACTTGCTTTTACAAATTAAAAGTGAACTCAAGGTTTACGATGTACTCCAATTAATTAAAATTGAAAAACACGAACAAACGTTGAAAACGAAAGTTTAAAATCCGTATGAAATGGAATTGTTACTGAGCGCACATTACTTAAGTTGGTTTTACTAACGTTTTTCCTAGTCATCGTCAAATCGACGTGGTAATCACACACAAAATACGAGAATATTAAAAATCTCATCCCGTTTCGTCGTTTTATATGCACAAACACTTGCGAAAATCGGTAGGGATAAGAGAGATGTGTGGATCTCCCATCTTGGCGGGCATTGTTTCTTCGTGCGCCCACCAGAATTCATTCGCGAGATTGTTGCATTGAAATATTTCGTCTGCTTTGGCGAGAAGGCGTTGCGAATATGCATGGACAATTAGTGAATCGCTCTTGGTTTGTTTGTGCCCGGCCAACAACGTTGGGATGTGCGCTACTTCTAGCGTAAAGATTCACTCAGATGTCCTTTCATTAGTGAGCTTAACGCTTCGCTGAGTGCAATTACCATGTCGGGATATACCCATGCACATTAACAACTCTTCGTAGACTTCTTTCAACCAAAGCTAACATCTTTAAGACGCTTACGACGAAATGTTTTTGGTGCTTGGTAACGAAACGAAAATTTTGTTTTTATTTTCGTTCGCTTCCAAGCAGAAAGGCGACATCATGGTGATATGAAATAATGATATTTAAAAGAAAAATTAGTAGTGCGTAAAGTTCTTTTACTTAACTTTATGAATGTGATTCAAATCGGACGGATAATAATTTATCGTCAAAGTCGAGCAATTTCTGCGTTACGATTAGCTCAAGTAAAAAAATTGAATATGGGTTTTCCAAGCTCCTGGTTTTTCTTAAGTAAAACTGTTTACATCTAAAGGAACCACAACTAATAAACTTTATAATTACATGAACATATTTTCTTAAATATTATATTTTCAAAGAGAAATTAAGATTGCAAAATTTTCGATTTTGGGTGGAAATATAATTTTCAAATCTGTTTCTACCAATATGTGTCAAATTGGTCAACAAAATATTATCACTGGAAGATAGATAATTTAGAGAAGAATCATGGCTTCTACGTCTGCCATCACCCAACCTAGCCTAATTGAAAGTTATGACCGTTTTAAAATGAAATCTTGAGCATTCGTAACGTATTTTTGCTTATTTTTCTCGGCGCATGCTGGTTCAAAAGGGCGAATCGTCATGAAATTAAATAATCATATTTTTTGAACTTTTTCTACTGGATAAAAGAATACTTGAATTTTGTGGATATGGAAATCGGAATAGTTTAGCAACAATTTATCGTCAAAATCAAACAATGTCTGCTTCGCTATGAGTTCGTTCCATAAACATGATATTCATAAGTCATTTGGCAAGCTCTTTGTCTTTCTTCAGTAAAACTGTTTACATCTGTGAAAACTACAACTCATAAACTTTATAATGACATAAATACCGTTTCTTAAATATTAATATTTTCAAAGAGAAATTAATTTTTGAAAGATATCCTTGAGTAAACGAAACATTACCATTAGAAGATAATTTTATGAAAAATCGCGACTACTACATCTTTTCTAATTCAGCCTAATCTAATGTTATAACGAATTATGAGCATTTTTAACGAAATTTTGCTTGACTTCTGCACCGTTTCTTAACGCATACTTATGCAGCGCAACAGACAATCCTTGAAGAAACTGTTCTAACATTAGGTTTCCAAATTCACTTCAGTAGGACCAATATAATCATGCCATTGCCATTCTGACATATTTTGTAACGCATGAATTATCGGAACTTAACATAAATTTAGATTATTTACCAAAAATGTTTAAAAAAATTCGATATCCATAAATTTCCATTCATAAATCTCAATTTGAATTGTCAAAATCGGTTCAGTTGTTCTTGAGCAATAGAGATTTTTGTAAAAACATTGTGTTTCGTACCCGCGTGCATTGTACTGAATTATATAATATGCATTGTTCATCAACGTTCCGGATGTTGGAGTCAGCATCAAGGTGATTGAAATGGTTGCTTCCCAAAATTTGTTTAACTAATTCGAGAGGTTTGCCTAGAAGGACAGTCTCACAGTCTACATGGAGTGTCTTCATAGTCTAAGAAGAACAATACGCTCGCCGTGTTAAAATTTAAATGTTTCGTATTTAAGAAATGCGCATCCGCTTTTATCAACTAATTAATGAAATGTAAATAACCATGTTTACAAGGAAGGACATTTTACATGTGCCTTTTAAATAATCTCAGGCGTGTTTAAATAACATTTTATTGCAGCAAGATTTGAAATAATTGGCAGACGAAACAACAAATCTACATATCTTAATTGATGTTATTGTTCTTCTTAATAAGTTATTATTTAATTTATTGATAATCAAAAGCATAAACGATGGATCGAATTCAAGTTCAGTAAAGTTTTGTCAAAATAAACTCTTACTTAAACTTTAACCCAAGGAAGTGTAATGAGACTATGAACTATGCTTATAAAAGAAAATTAAGAGTTGATAATAGTAAGATATTTATTAACTTGTTATTATACAGGGGTTTGCGAATCGTTTAAATTTTAAAAGGGTCAATTAATTTTTTATATCCCTACTAACTACAGCGCGAGTGTAAATTCATGTTGAGTGACATTAACGGTAGTTTTAAGTCATACAGGGAGTCCCATCTAACATGCACTATTGAAAATTTAAGAAAATCGTTTCATGTTTCTATGTACCTACTGCATCTGGAGAAGTAATTGAGTAATTGAGTTTTAGTAATTTTCAGGACATTTTTTACGGTTTCAATATTATACAGTGAGTCCCAGCCATTGTGCGCCATTAGAGAATTAACTTAAGTCAACTTGTCTTCTTATGTAGCGATATCTAACTAGGGGGCAAGCTGAAACTGATTCTAATGTCAAGTTTTAGGTTTTTAATATTATACAGGGAGACCCAGCTATCATGCACCATTGAAATTTTAACTTAAGTAGATTATTCTTCTTATGTGCCTATACCTAAGTACAATGCAAGCTGAAATTAAGTTTGAGTAACTCTAATGACAATTTTTAGGTTTTTAATATTATACAGGCAGTCCCAACTATCATGCACCATTGAAATCTTAACTTAAGTCGATTATTCTTTTTATGTACCTATACCTAAGTACAATGCAAGCTGAAATTGAGTTTGAGTCATTCTAATGGCAATTTTTAGATTTTTGATATTATACAGGGAGTGCCAGCTTTCGTGCACCATTGAAAATTTAAGAAAATCAATAAATATTCTTATTTAGATGTATATATAAACATCTAATTACACTAGGAGCTAGAATTGAATTTATGTGACTTTAGTGGTATTTTAAGGTTTTTAATATTATACAGGGAATCCCAGCTTTCGTGTACGAATGGAAACTTAAGGAAGTTAATTTCTCTTCTTATATTTCTATATCTGATTATGGATGGATAGATGGATACCTCTATATCTAACTACAATGCATTAAACTACAATGTAATTCGGAATTGACACTGAGTATCTTAATTTATGTTCATATACGTGCATTTAAATACAATGCAAGTTAGAATTGACAGTGACTGACAGTAATGGCAATTTTTGTTTAAATTTTCAATATTAAACAGGGAGTCCTAGCTTTATGCACTAATGATTCTTATATTACTGCATTTATTGCCACTAAAAATGTTTTCAATGGTAATTTTTTCTAAATTTACAATGGTGCAAGTTATCTGGGACACCCCGTATATTATCAGTGCATATGTACTTTAACATTATCATAAACACATTAAAGCATAGTTAAATAATCTTTAGAATTAGTTTTTCTACTTTATCAAACATGAAACTACAAAGGTCAACGATTTCAATTAACTTCTAAGCCAATGTATTTTAATGAGTATTTATTTACTTTTTTTACAATTTGTTCAATATAATACAAAATACGTGCTTCGTTAAATCACTCTAGCAAAATAGCGAAATAGTTTGAAAATAACCATAGCAGTAGGCAAGAAATATGTGGAAAATAATAACTACTTAATAGATAACATTATCTCAAACGCCTTTTATCACGATTCATAGCTACTCGAAGAAAGTAAGTGCCTTGCTATTTGCAACTATTGATAACACAATATCGCAATGTGCTTGAACTTAAATTGCACTTGACGTTTTGCGTCTATCTATGGTGATTGACCACAGTAATCTTGGATCTTATCCGATACGCAATCAAACACTTGATACGCAACTTCGCATGTTGTTCCATTATCTAAAACAAAACAGCAAATTAGCCATTGCATAAGTTGTTTTTGGCAACGACGTGCAAACAATGCCAATACCCTTGGTATCCTTTTTACGTTCGACATTCTGATCAATGATGATTTGAACTTTGTTGAGGCATGTGTGCACTGCCTGAACCGTGGCCAAAACGTACGATTGCTCATCGACTCCTTCGGTGTACAAATTCACGAGACCTTCGACCGACGGATAACCCAATGTGTTCAGCTGCAAAACGTAATCGGCAAACGCATTGGCAATAAATCATTCACTGTGTGTGTTCATTGTATTTTAAATTATTACTCTTTGTTCAAACTTTATCAAGATGTTACTCGCATGTAAATTATTATGATTAGCTTTGATTGGTTGTCATTCAAAATGGAACACTATTTCCGTTGGGACAAAAGTTGAAATTACTTACGGCATTCTTTCGTCTGAAAACGCATTGAAGGAGGCACTAAAAATGAATTGAAATTCATCATTATGCGCATATTCAATAAGGGTCATTTTGAGCGTAAATGCGTACCCCGGCAATTTTCTTCTCATCGTCCGAGAAGAATGAGCGTTTTCTACGACTCTTCACGTCAAGATCTTTGACAGCGAGTTGTTTCACCTCTTCGGATTCTTGCGACATGATCGCTTCCTGTATTTGCAATGCTTCCAATGCCTCTGAAATCGTAATAATCAAGTTCAACAATGCTTTTCTCGAGTAATTAATGTATTTTTGCGCTAATTAAGTATTACGCTAATGAGAGTTCATCATCATAATGATTATGCGTCCTTGCGACCTTGCAATTATGAATTGTGAGACAATCAGTAAGTAATAAGGTGTTTTTCAGTTGGGTTTTTACTCAACTTATCCGGGTAAGTAATAAAAATTGCACAAATTCGATTGAGAAAGTGTGATTACACAATGCAACAATGAATTTGGAAATATTACCCAAAGGAGTATGATTAAATTACTCAATACCTCAATCAATCAAATTGACTCATGTCTCAATTAGCATAGATTTCATTAACAATTGCAAACGTAAATTGCTAAAGAATTACTCTTTCATGCAATGTTGCCAAAGAATTTTCTAGAATGTTCTAGAAGCTTCCAGAATGTTCTAGAAGCTTCTAGAATATTCCAAAAGTTTCTAGAATGTTCTAGAAGTTTCTAGAATATTCCAAAAGTTTCTAGAATGTTCTAGAAGTTTCTAGAATGCTGCAAAAAAGTACAAGCAAAATATATGTATGAACGAGTTAATTCATTAATTATATCATTTCCGCTTCTTTAGAGACGTTTACCAGCTTTCATTCTACACTTGTTTGAATCCATCTGTTATTTAACCAATTGCGTAAGTTTCTCGTATTAAATCAACCACAACCGTATTGGTTTAATCGTGATTATTGGCTTTCAAGCAAGAGATAAATTCGAAATGGATGAATGAAAGTGTGTAAAACTAATTAAAAACGAATTAAAAGGCATTCTTGTTACGACTGGAATTAAAAGAGTTAGTTAGTTAATCAACTCTCCTCTTCCATGTTAATTGTTTAATTAATTAACCTTCTATTTAAATTCAATTTCAATGCTATGACATTCATTAGCCAAGCATACGTAGTCATTAAAGCAAATTGTATAACTCGTGTGTACTATCTACGTATGGTAGTAACCACAGGATTATTATTATTTTTTTACAGCTAGACATATTTTTCTGCCAACTTTTACTATTCAGGTCGCAAGACATAAATGTAACCGTGTTGAATACAAACCTGCAATTAATGTTTGTTTTATTTCTTCTTGGCAAAGCGCAATTACTTTTTCAATGTTAGCTGGTGCTTTGTTGGGCACTTTACATCTTGGTTCCGTTGAATTCTAGAAAAATTATGCGTTAAATCAGGTTAGTTTTTTTCGACGTCGAAATGTTTTATTTATGGCGACGATTGTTCACGCAAAAAATCGGATGATTTAACTATTACAAGTGCACTATTCATGGAATTCATAAATAATCATTGTTTAAATTGAAGGCATGATAATGGCAAACAATTGTTATACGTTAATTAAACTACATTGCTTGATAAGACTTGAAACAATGCAAATAAGTAAGCATAATTTAATGTGTAAATAGGAAGTGAAAAATGAATGACTTAACTTAAGTCACTTTACCTGAGCAGACGCGTAGTGTGCACAAAAGGCAAACGCCAACGATAAATAAACAACACGATTGCAGAGCATTGTTATTGATTGATTAGTAATTATGATTGGATTTAAACGCACAAACGTTGGAGGCAAAAATGTTTTCAAAAAAGCAACTTTGTAATTTATTACAATCGCATTTCTTTTACTACTTTGGTCTTTTGCTCGGTCTGCAAACAAGAAGCAACTGAGAAACACTTGATTTGCAAAAGTCGTTCTGAGTCGTTTGGTTGCATTTCAATTTCAACACTTTCTACCACAGTTTACCCATACTTCGACAACGAAATGATAGGAGGGAAATTACTCATTGCAACAATACTTGTTCAAGTTTCTTTTCTGCAGAATGATTATTGTAATATACATATTATCCATATGCATAAACTAAACAACAGATGTATACGTAATGTATGAAATACAACCGCATCACGATCACAATTTGTAAATAGTCAGAATGAGTTGTTGTTCATCGTGCTTTTCTCTACATAATAGTAATTTTCGAAATGCTACGCTTTGTAACACAAATTGAATAAATTGTTTGGGCAAAGTAATTGAATAATTTCGGGTTTTCGTAATCAATTATAGTGTGTTGCTTCATGTAATTAATTAAAACTCTTATTATTCAATTATTCCGATTTAAAATCAAGCCGCTCCATTTGCGCAAATAAATTCAAATTTGGCTCGGTCGTTCGTCCTTGGCGCTAGCAGGCGCTACTGTCTTCGTCGTCATCGTCCTCGATGTTAGGTTATGTGCGCGAAGACTTCACTTCACCTCGAAGTTGCTGTTACCACACAGAACTCGTTCGGCTATTCAAGTGGATCATTCGCTTATTGTATTAGTGATTAGAGAGGTAAACATTTCGCAGCTGTGCCAATATGTGAGTCGGTGCTGGCGACACAACAGGCAACACCTGATTTGGAGTTCACGACTGCGGCGTCATTGTGAAATTGCCAATTGCAGCTCTGGTAAATATAGAGACGAAGCGGTGCACTCGCTGACGTCGTGTCAGTGCACTGTGTACCGCTTCCTGGATCTATCATCCTCATTCGTACGATCATTTCTACCCGTAGGCATCCACCAAGTTCGTCGTTGGATCGCTGCCGCTCGTCGCTCATTCAGATAATAACAGTTCATTCGCCGATCCGTGGTGATGCGCGCTTCGATATAGGTCCAAAGGTTATTTATGTATACATTGATATGCTACAGCGCACATTAACGAAACATTTAGTACCGTACGTATATTAAGATATTGCAAACGGATCCAGCGCACAAAGCGAGTGCATTCTTGAACAACTTTCGATGCGTATGCCGCGCGGTACGTATGCGTGAAATTGTTATTATCATCCACAAAGGCAAACGCACATATCAGCGAGAGAGAGAGTGTTTCATTCAGTTAGTTTGCAAACTACACATGGCCTAGTTGAGTTAATCGCACACTCGCAGTGATAAATCGCCGTCATTGAGAGAAATTAGTTACTCACCTTTGCTGTGTACTCACTAGTTTTATGTAATCACGCAAGTTTGACCAACACCACGTCGTGTTAGTGCCGCACAAAGTAGTTTTCGAATTCAGCCAGCGACGACAAATTGCGCACAATAATGAAACTGCAAGATTGGAAGAGCTCCAGACTGATACATTTCTGGTTCGGTGTATCGTACTTTATAACAGGACTCTCTATAAATTTTCTACAATGTATTTTATACCTGACATTACACAAAATCGACAAGAGACTATACAGAAAAATAAACTACTATCTTTGCTACTCATTATATTCATGTAAGTTGAGCATTGGATGCACTTGAGTGCAGGTTGGATTCAATCAATATGTTTATCATGTTTCAGTGCTTGTTTGTTTGGGTGACTGGTGGTCAGGCGTAAAATTATATGTTTATGCAGATAGAGAGGAGTTTGATAAATATTTTGGAAAAGAACATGCTTATTGTGTGATGAATCATACATATGAAGTGGATTGGATAATGGGATGGATATTAACTGAACGGCTAAGAATGCTCGGCGTAAGTTCTTATTGTTAACTCGTTAATCACTAAACGCCAACGTTGATTCAATGTTCTAGAACTGTAAAGCATATGCTAAGAAAGTTATACAGTACGTGCCCGTTTTGGGCTGGTGTTGGAAATTTTCCGAATTCGTCTTCTTGGAACGGTCGTTCGAAAAGGACAAGGAGAATATCGTGCGACAAGTTGACGCATTAGCAAGTCATCCCGATCCGATGTGGGTGAGTTGTAAAACGCGATTGTTTCACGCGCATTTACATTCTAATCGAAAATCGATTTCAGTTGTTGCTCTTCCCGGAAGGTACGCGCTTCTCGCAAAACAAGCATGAAGCTTCACAAAAATTCGCCGCCGAACGCAATTACAAACAACTCAATTACCATTTGCAACCGCGCACACGTGGATTTATCGCCAGTTTACCTGGCATGCAAGGCAAGGTGCCAGCGGTGTATGACATTTTGCTGGCATTTAAGGATGATGATCCTGTTAAGCCCACGATTACGAGCATTCTATTCGGCAAGCCGTATGTGGGTCATATGTACATGCGTCGTATCCCGATGGAGGACGTGCCGAAGACTGAAGAAGAGCAGGACAAATTCCTTCGAGACATGTTCCATAGAAAAGACGCTCTTCGTGATAGCTTTGTGAAAACAGGCGATTTCTTTACCGGTTCCGGTTTGCCACGATACGAAGGGTTCGAAGTAGGTCACAAGCGTATTTATCCCCTGTTGAACATGCTCTTCTGGAACATGTTTTCATTAGTTGCTATACTGTACGCAATGATTAATATGCTGCTGGGAGGCTATTACATAATGTTTTCCGTAACTGCACTGATACTTATAGCATGTAAGTGCTTCCGTTTCGAATATTGATTGATCCGAATAACACTGCGTTCGTTTTACAGTTTACTTGCTGCTAATAAGGACGATTAGTATGTCGAAAATTAGCAGGCAATCGAATTACGGCTCCAATGGCAACGCGAAAAAGGATTAACGTGATTTAGGGAAGATATTGTGCCAAGTTTGTAACTGGAGTAACTAAAAGAGAGTCATCCGTTATATATTCGTTTTGTAAATATGTGCTGGGTAAGTCATTTAAATAATTTTTATGTATATGAACAAATAGGTGTTGAGATATTATTTTTTGTGATCTTATTCTTCCGCCAGATACGATAGTATATTTTGTATTCAATGTACTTTGGTATTTTACACTGTTTTCTAATCTTAATTTACATTATATTATTATAATATAAGCGTACAGCAGTTTCTATGAATGTTAATATAAATATACATAAAAGAATTTAAATTTGATACAAAGAAGTTCAAGTGTTTATGAAGACCTTTTAAGATTTTCAGCATCACGTTTGAGTGTGGGATAAATTCCTTGATATACCTTAATATTTTTTATTGAAGTTTAACCATATCAATATGCATTATGACACGGCGAGATAATTTTAGATGCGCCTTGGTACTTTTAAACACTATAAGGCATTGAATGCCAATAATATTAATCAATTTTTTATGCAATACTAGCATCGTGCCACTCTGGTAACTTGTATAGCTAGTACTTTGGCCACATGAAAATTAAATATTGAAAATGGTACTACGGGTAAAAAGCTTGCATGAGTTGTTAGCGTAGCAATAATAAGGCGAGCTACCAGTAATACACACGCAACATTTTCATCTTGTGTTACATATATCAAATTCAATCAATTTTTCAAAAATTATAAAACATTTATTACCTTTATATTGTAATATAAATCATTCGTTTTTATCCCCATCTGAATTATTTTCCGGGTGTCTACAGAATACTCCAGTGATTCTCAATGTGGTAATTCGCGGGCCGGTGCCGTTGCATGAATAAAATGCTGTCAGTCCGCGATTCTACTATTGAAGTATAATCTTTATATTTGTAAGTTTATTGAAACAATATGAGATTTGTCCACAACAAATTGAGACAAAAATTGACGGTACGCTACATTAGATAGTTTGAGAAGCACTGGAATAAAATACAGTCATCCCTCGTATAATTTGAAATTGGTGCTGACTTATGGGAAAGCGCAGTACAGCGCGTTGTAAGAGAGCTCTTGTTGAACTATATATAACGTGTTATGTATGGAAATTCTGGAAAATCACGTGCACGTTTGATTGATCTTCCCCTCACAAGAAGGAAAACACGTTATATGAGGGATTACTGTATATCTAATTATTGGCATTTCATTATCCATTTGCAGGACTTTCGTATAATTCTTAAGCAAACGGAAATTTTTGTAAATAAGCCACCAAGTAATCATTATTCTTTTTAATAAACAAGTATTAATTCATTAAATAATATTACTTACATTTCTTCGCAATGTACATAACAATTGATATTTATCCTATAGACAATTTAAATAATTATTTGTTAATTAAATCCAACCCTATTACAAATACGTGTGTGTTAAATAGCTTGTGTTATTATTGCGTTAATCCATGTGGTTTCAGATAAGGCGGACCGGATTTCGGGCTGTTTGGAAAGTGGTAGAGATAACGTTCATCTCGTAAATATTTAACTGTCACCAACTGACTAGCGTACCACCAACCGTGCAAATTCTGATAAGCAATCGAAGCATCTGCCGGACTAGCACATTTCAAATACACACATTTCGAGCCTAATTTCACGTCGCAGTGAAGAATCCTGCACGCACTCGTGCACTTGGTAAGCACAGCTTCCCGAATCGTGTGCAAATTCCTGTCGCCATCATCGACCATTCCGCGAATTTTCAAACAGGACGAGGGCGAAGTCGGTGGACTATTGGGACTACCCGCTTGGGTTTCAAATGCTTGTCCTTGCCAAGACTTATTACTATTAGAACTTACTTTTGGACTTCCCAACCAGCACCATACTTCATACGGTTCACCCTTAACGTTTCGGATCTCGGTCCGAACGCGAGATTCATTTTCATTTATAAAAGCAACCGCTTTCTTCCATACAGACTCCATTTCTGTAAAATAAACACACACCCATCAGAATAAATTCAAATTAAACAGCAGCATTCATTACTTTTCCGGTTATTAACGGGAATTAGCATGTCGCGGATATGATTAACAACCACAAATTTGTCGCCAGTGGCATTAAGCTGAATGATATCAAGAATCCGCTCAACCATCAGTATAATTTCCTCCTGCGATCGCTGCTTATAATATTTATACCATTTATACGCATATTGCGCCAACCAAAGCAAAGTTGAAATTGAAAATATGATGACTACCGCTTCAATCAAACGATTAAAGCGAATTCGCAGACTACACTTCCATGGTAGATCTGGTGTAAGCACAGCAAATGCTCGCTTACTATTCTGTTGCGCTTTCTTGATATATTCTTCCTGAAAAAGTACAAAATGCTAGAGGAATAAAAACACAATAGTTTTACAGCTCACATGACTTTCTGTCGGTGCAACAGCAAAATCATCTCCGGAGCTTTGCAGTATCCTGATACCATGATACGGATTGATAATGAGTAAATAGACCAAACTATCAAGATCCTTAAAGATTTCGGTCTCACGGATATTCTGGTAGTTCTTCATCATGTGGTTAATTATATCGTTATCAGTCATATAAAACTTGTCTCCATCGCCGCATTGCGAGTCGATTGCGTACGATATCAACACCGGTTTGATTATTTGATAAATTTCAATCGCACCATCAGCCTCCTCTGCTGTCATACAGTTGGTTTTCTGCATTGCATCGCAGTAAGGCACTGTCATACCTTCAAATACGAATCAAATGTTATTACACGCCAGAATTCAACGTAACGCACACAAAAAGCACAATAAATATTTTGAGCTCAGAGTAATAGTTAGGATACGAGGGTCTCCATGCGCTTTTCGTTTCAAAATATTTATTGTTTAGCATAATTTGAAAGTACAATCAACAAGTAGCATACAAAAAACAACACCTGTATAAAATAACTTCTTTTTCATTTGCTTCTTAATATTGCCAAATATCGAAAATTACTTGAATTGTGAGAGGCACTTAATAATTATTTTTTTGTACGTATTTGGGTGTCTTACCGATAACATCGCTACTGTTGCTGCCACTGTGCAATCCATAGTACAGGGCAGCCAAGACAATAAAGAACAGTGTAACGGCACCAACCAAAATCAACGAAATATTCGATTTACCAGTTTTATCTTCTTTGTCAGCTTCGTATACTGTTCTGGTTACGTAGTCCCCCCTTGCTTTTGGTCTGTAAAACAAGAAACAACATTTCAAATGTTAAATGATTAAGTGTCAAAGAATGAAATTGAAACTTACTTAGCAAAAGTGCTTGGGATACTACGTTTGTAAAGCGACGATGATCCATTATTGATATCATAATCTTTAAGTGTTCCTGGACGACTAGCACTGGAACTGGGTGTGTCTTGCTTTTGAGAAACCTGTGACAAGTTGCGCGTAAAGTTGCTTAAAAATGGTGTTTCCTCGTTAGTATCGTCAACCGACGGCACTGACAATGGCTTGTAGTCGAAACGATTCGATAAGCTCAATCGGGACCTAATCCTATTCAGATCCTCACTGACGTCATATGTTGGGCTTGAATAAACGGAATAGCGATTCGAGGATGTTAATCTAGACGATGAGCTCTCAGATGGTGATTTCACTGCATGGCTACTGCTCTCAGGCTCAGGCTTAGAAATCGGTGAGCTCTTCTTTTTAGCTGGTGTTGCAGGCTTAGCAGGCGTTTCTGGAATGATTAAATAACAAGTGACTACAACAATCACAACATTATGGTACATTATCACCTTTAATCTTGGTTTCTGTCACTTCTGGCTCTGAATCTGAATTTGTATCTGAATGATGCACATGTAGTGTTATCTTAGTTGATTTACGTTTTGACTTCTCTTTGCTCACAGTTGGTGCAGCTGGAGGTCGCATCTCAGTAAGAATATTTGGAGATGAGATGTCATTATTTGGCTGTACCATTGGTGGAACTGCCATTGTAACTCTTCTGTTTTTATCCTTTTTAATAATTTTATCTGTATCACTCTCTTCATCACTAGAGAATTTACCAAGGGACCTAAACCAGCATAAAACAGGAAGAATTAGAATTTAACAGAAAACCAATTGGAAACTGATTGGAACATATCTTCCACTATATGCATACCTTCTATCTGAAGAACTGGTCTTTTCTTTATTCTCTAAAAGCATTTTCAATTTTTTCACCATCACCTTCCTTGTGGTGTTAGTGATTGGCATCACAGGGAACCCAAACTCTAGGAGTTTCATCCGAAGATCAGCATCTGATAATGTCTCCACATCAATCATCTAGAAGAGCATTAAGATATTGCATGAATGTGATTGCACCACTATTTATTATTTTAGTTTCTTTTACCTTGTCAATGTCTTATACTTATTTCAAAATTCAAAAAGGCACTAATTTGCTAACAAGAGAACAATAACTACTTTATAATTCCTCACGTTGATCTAAGAATAACACCTTTCCCGCAGGCACTAAAAAATAAATGTAACCACAAAATGAATGGAGGCGGCCGAATACGGGCGAAGTAGCGGCTAAATCAAGTGTGATGCAGTGTAGCCAACCTAAACTATGCACATAACCTCATATTTTAGGAAACTAGTAATCTTCAGTGATCTTTAGTGAGCTTGAGTCAGCCTATGTATCACAGGTATCGCAGAAATAAAACAGATGCAAGTAGTGTAAGTGAAAGAAAGCCGCGTATTTTGAGTGAGGAAAACAATAAGTAGCGCACGATGACCGTTCTGGAGTTCGTAGGATGTTCTTTGCTAGCCTTCGGGCCAGCCCTATCAATGTTTTTAATAACAATAGCCCACGATCCAGTGAGAATAATTATCATGATAGCAGCTGCATTTTTCTGGCTGTTGTCACTACTAATTTCATCGTTTTGGTGGTATATAGTCGTGCCCCTACGAAAAGAGCTAGTGTTCGGTTTGTTCTTCTCGGTATTGTTCCAAGAAGCCTTTCGGTATCTGACCTACAAAATCATCCGCCGGGCAGAACACGGCCTGCAGAAAATTGCAGATGACAGTGCTCCTTTGATTGAAAACAAACATATTCTGGCATACGTGAGTGGGTTTGGCTTTGGTTTGATAAGTGGTATGTTTTCCTTGGTGAACATAATGGCTGATGCAATTGGACCTAGTACAATGGGACTCAAGTCAGGCACTGAATTTTTCTTCATGACCAGTGCTGCAACATGTCTCTTCTTCATATTACTCCACACATTATGGAGCATCATCTTCTTTGATTCCATGGACAACAAGAATACCATTCAGATTGCATATGTTGTCCTCACACATCTGTTAGCTTCTGGCATCACATTATTCAACAGATATGAAATATATAGTGCTACTCTGGTACCCATATTTTGCATCTTAGTCTTGACTGCCATGAATGCATTTAAAGTGGCTGGAGGTTCAATGTCATCATTGAAGAGAGTATTACTGTGTTTGTAAATGTTTAAAAACATTTAATGCTATTTAACTCTATCTATTATCTGTGACATTACTACAAATAAGTCTGAATCTTAAAATGAAATTAAGTGGTATAAAATATACAATGCTAATTATTAATTAACGTTTGTTTACAATTGTAAGACAGTGTAAACATGCATTTCATAATGAATTGTACAATCAAAAACTGCATATTACCAACAAAAAAACATGCAGTTATGATTTTTAGAGACAATAACGTCTCTTTGTTCCCTATCCATAGAGGTTACTTGCAAAATCATCATGATCTTCTTCATGCTCATCATCATCATGATCAACGTCCTTACGCTTTCTGCCATAAGCACGTTTACTCGTCGTTGGAACCGTATCACTCTCACCATGCAGTAGCGAATTACGGTATAGAAGTAATGGTTGCCAGTCTTCCCCTCGACTAGTTGGCATACCAGGTGTAATACGTCGATCCAAGAAAGTTAAAACCACCTTCTTATCAGGTTTCAGCAACTTATTAGTAAATTCACTAAGAATCTCCAAGAAGGGCAAATTCTGTGGAGGACCTGTTGGATCATCGGTGTTTTCTCCGCCAACGGCAAATAAGATACCAGCACGGTGCATAGCCGTGATTGCTTCTCTATTTTTCAAAGCATCCAAACCGAAAGATAATGCGAATCTCTTAGCCAATTCTTTCAAGCTGAAGAAGTCCTCATGCTGTCTCGTAATTCTAACACCAGCACCCAACTGCTGGAACATCATATTCAGACTAAGGCACATCGTGAGAGCGCAATTAACTTTGTTGATTTCACGCGCTTTACTCAAAGTTGCCTTGATGATATCTCCATATTCGTTATAATACTTTACATAGTGTCTGAACACTTCAGCACCGGCTTTGGTTGGCATGATGTTATAAACAATTAGCTTAGAATAAGCAGCTAGGAAGTTTCGACGTTTATGTAATGCTTCAATATGATGCTCATCATTCTCAGAGTCCTGCTGAGGCACAAACACATAAGTTTGTACAAATTCATTCAGGAGAAGCTGTAAACTCTTATCGGGCTCGCAGGATAATTCCGAAAGATAAGGTGCAGATGTTTGAAGTTGATCACTGAACGTGATTAATAAGTCACAGAGGCAAATGTATGCTTCCTCTCGCATTTGTAAGTAAGGCGATGAACGAATGAGATCTTGAGCAGCCTCGATGAAATCATTAAGACGATCACGAAGTTCTTTGATGCCAGGAGCTGTAGCACCGCGTGTTTCATGCGTTGTTTCAAGACTCCGAAGACCCCATAATAAGCAATAGAAACAGGAACTAATGCAATACTTGAGAGCTTCTGCTGGTAATGGACTTTCAATTTCCTACAATAAAATAAAAAGTAAGTTACACAATTAGCAAAATATGTACTCGTTGCATACCTTTACGTCTTGGAAGAGAGTACCCCAAAGATTCCATTGATTTAGATTGTGATTTGCGTAAAACACAGACACTTTCTTCAGAGAACTAACAACGTTGAATGTCTCATCGGCGTTTGGTGTTTCTTCTCCAAGGATTAAATTCCTCCAATCGTCTATGGCTTCCTTATAAGACGTAACAATCACGTCAATTATAGTTGAACGAGCGACGTCACACCGAGTGTAAATCGAATGACCCTCAGAGCACAGAATTTCGAGAGTTTTCGCAGAAGTTTCCAGAACTTCAGGTTCATGATGAACTTGGGCAATATGCTTTAATTTGGCCAACAAAGACTGAAGAGAACTTTCTTGCCGGCCACTTGTGTACAAATCCAAATCAAAATATTGTGGGATACTCAATAAATTAGCTAATTTCTCCGAGTCAGCCGAGTATTTATCTAGCAATGGAGGCAAAGTGACGATATAGTGCTCAGTTAATTTCTGTTTATCTTCAGTTGTTTGCTTAACTTCACGTAAAGATGCTACTTTCCTCGTTGGTCCTCTGCCCACAGGAGCTTCTCCAGTAGCTGCTTGCTTCACGCAGCACACCATAATTTCAATAAGACTCGTTTCTTGACGATTATCTAAGGGTTCCTCCATTGGACCAGGCTCTTCAAGCAACAGATCAGTCATGCATTCCCAATCTTTCATCATCGAATTAGATTCGATTAATGAATCCACCAAGTAAGCAGCATGCTCATGCAACTCGGATTCAATAAAGAACTGTACCAAATCACGAATGAAAGGCGTATTTGCAAGCCGTCGTTTACCACGTTTCGTCTTCCCAGCGTCCATATCGCAAGGCTGGAAGAGACGTTCGTTTAGAAATTCACCTGCTGCTTGTGCCACAGCACGATGCGAAGAGTATACCAATTCGTAAACATGCTCGCAATCTTTATCAGTGAGAATTTCATTATGGTGTTTCAGAATGCTAATAACAAGTCGCACAGCTTGTACAGCAACGTCGTATTCTTTGTCTAATGTCATCGCAACAATACGATCTTTAAATTTGTTTGTAAACAATTCAAGTTTACCTTTCAACTCTTCACTTGCATACAGTGGTTGAAGGGCTTGCAGACATCTTAAACGAACTTCACCTACTTTATCGTGCAAAGTCCAGCCAATGTACTTAAGATAAGAATCGTCCAGAAAGTTGGCGTGAAATTTGTGCATCCAGACTCCGATTTCAGTCATTGCAATTGCGCGAATTTCTGGCAAAGTATCTCTGTATCGATGAACAAATACTGATTTAAACATGTATGTTAACATATTTTTGATCTCATCCATGTTTTCTTCAAGTTCTTGGCGTTTGCCCAGCAATGATTCTAAGCGATCACTGGCACGTTTCTCGCGAGTTTTCTGCCGTTCGGCTTCATACTGGCGTTGTGTGTTATCTAAATTTACTGAGACTGTTAAAGCAACATCGACCAAAGCGGTCATTAACTTCATTGCTCCAAGAGTTGCTGTATGTCTGAACGCTCTTACTTGAGAATCAGACAAACCAGTTAACAATGAAATTATATTATCCATCAAGAACTGATCATATATAATGGAGTATTGACACTGTTTCACAAGTGTTTGCACAAATTCGCAGTAGTTTTGACGAAATTTTTTCCAAGACTGACCTGTCATTATAAGAGGATATTCTCCTGATTCTTCATCAAACTCTTCAGTCATTCTTCTGATAATTGCTGCGTGATCCATGTTAAGCTGCATCTGTTGAGTGATTCTACCCTTGCAGCCAGCTGCATTAATGAAGAACTGCATCAAAGATATCAAAGCTTGCTCTCTTTCAGTCTGCAAAATGAAGTGAATTAAGTTTTAGAAAATATGAATTGGATATTGAATACCTTGTAATTTTCAATCCAATCATCAACAATACTTGTTAAAGAAGCCTTGCAGTTTTTGATAATAATGTAAAGAGATGTATCATCATCCAAATGATGAAATGTTTCAAGTGGTTGATGATTTTTCCTGCCTGGTGGTCTTCCACGAGGCCTGCCTCTTGTTGGTGCTGGAGTGGGTGCACTTGTTGTGCTTGTTGGACTTGCTGCTCTCACAACTGGAGGCGGCTGTGCTCCTCCACGAGCTTTCGAGCGTGTAACACGCCTTAAGCCTGGTGTTGGTGGTGATTCAAACATGCCATCAGATGATGAATTTGCTTGATCATTATTGTAATCATTGCCTGTATAGCCATAATTTTGATACTGGTCTTGTTCATTTACTGCAGGCGTCATAGGACTTTCGTACTCCGGTGGCGGTTCATCCATACGGATGCGTTTGCCGCCCCGACGATGCATGATGCTGGTTTGTTTACTACAAAATAAAATTGGATGCAGGATGTTGCACTGAATAAAACACCAAACGGAAAATACATACAATCACGTAGCAATGTAGCACTTAACTTTATTAACGCGAATCAACTTCGAAATTACCATTAACTAAATCACTTCACTCATTATTCTCAATGAAAACAACGTTTGTAAACTGTTGTAAACGAACTAGTCAATGGCGTCCCATAATGGCGGTAAATATGTGGTCACACGAGCACGCACGAGTCGCGATCCCAGTTCAAGAAGTAAAAGCTCAATTGGTTGCCTATACTTCCATACCTTGACCGTTACCGCGCATATATTTCCTTGCCGCCTCCCTAATAAGGGATGAATTTTAATACTAAGCCCTCTCGTAGACGTGAAAACACTATACGCCGTGCTAGTTATTGATATATATTAGTATTTTGTTAGCAAAAATGCGGTTTACACAAAGTGCCCAGGAAATTTGGAATAATTTTAACAACTTAGTAAAACTTTCTTGTGTTTCCATTTAAAAAGTTAATAATTAGGATGGCTAAATTTATAGCAACGATTAAAGCAATCATTACACGTTTAGTATTTGCTGCACATGGTTTTTTAGCAATATGGCAAGTTACAATCTTCAAAAATAATTCGTTTTATTGGTACTTAAGTTCGCCGATATTGTTGTTATTTTTTGAAGGAGTTTTTACATTAACAATTAAAGAAAATCAAGAATGGAAGTGGTATGTAAAATTCTTCATTTTTATTTTAGTGGCATGTTAAGAATATTTTACATTAATTTTAATTTGTTGTTGTTATTGAGCATATCATATTTTATTTTATTTTCATGTTTAAAAATAGGTTTAGTGAAGCACATAAATTTGATTCAAATGATCAATTTGTCACTCAATTTCCTGCGCTTTCTATCCATATTATAATGATAATAAATCTGAAATGTATTTCTACCGGGAGTACAAAGAAGTGCGCGTTGATGTAAATATTGAACATTTTTTAATTTTTGTTTGCGTTGTACAATAAACTTCTTTTAATATACCAATGAAATTGGACTAAATATTTAGAGTGCTTTGAGATCTCTAATTAGGTCATCTTGAATTGCATAAATCTAGAAATGTATTGCGTTCGCTCTTAGCAAACACGCGTCTTTCCCTTCAAACAAGGTCAATTGGCCAAAAGGAAATGACTAAGGATCACCTGCATATTATCCTCGCATTCAGAGAATTGCTTGCTTGCGTAGTATTATGATGACATTAATCAAAATATCACACTTAATTTATAAATATTTATATAAAAAACTTTAATATTTCTAACAACTAAAACATAACATGAAAGATATTATGGCTAATGGAGTTTAATGTTTAAACAGGTTTTGTCCATCAGTCTTTCTATATCTGGCCAGCATTGTTCCTGCAATTTGGTTACTTGAGCTGGATAAAGTTGATCGCAGATTGAAAATAAAAGAGGAAACTTTCAACTTAACAGCAACCGCGAATAACCTCAAAGATTTAAATAATTTGATTGGTGTAAGTACTCTATTCGGAATTAAAGATAATTTAATTGAAATATTAATTCCTTTTAGGTTGAAATAAAGTTACCAGAGATTTCACTCAGTACTGAAACTTGGATAACTTTAATTGAACAATTTCTCATGTTGATTTTGATCATTGGAAGATGGATGCTTCCAAAAGGTGATCTAACTCGTGATCAACTAAGTCAACTTTTGCTGGTTTACATTGGAACAGCCGCAGATATAATTGAATTCTTTGATTCCTTCAAAGATGATAAAATTGCTTCTGAACCGATATTAGTTCTTCTTACACTTGCCATTTGGTCTTGGAGTTTAATGCAATTCACCGTGGTACTTACTGCAACAAAAGCACGCAAATCTCGATTGAGCGCTACTAAAGCCGCTGCCAAAACGTACTTAAGCCAACTAAACTAATCTGTGGTTTTAATAAACAATGTTGTTTGTTGTTTTAGTACTACGAGCTGCTGCTGCAGCATTGATGTTTGGGGCATCGCTTTAAACATAACCCTTCAAGATGCGCCATTTTTAGTATTCCGTTTACTAATTATAACACACTTTAACATTATATCGTATATGAACGTCTTCTTTACTTGCAAGAATACACTCGTTATTCTTTTGCAACTCTATCGACTCTACGTCGTTCACAGCGAGAACAAAAAGCCAAAGAAACGCACACAAGATTTCGAATTAACCGACATCTCGATCATCTCCAAAGGAGATATGTACGCAGACTACCGCAAGACGCCAAAAGCATCTAAGAAACACGAGAAACCGGCAAGAAGAGAACACAAATCCAAGAAACCGAGACATAAAAGTCCACCAACTCCAAGCATCAGCAACAGCGACTTGGATGACTTTTCAGAAGAGGCTCCCAAGCCTAAGAAGCACTTGAAGCAGCATTCTAAAAAGGATACTGGTTATTCAACTGCGAGTTCGCACGCAAGCGCCAAGAAACATCATAAGAAAGAAGCACTTCTTGAGAAGACAAAGCCAAAAGCAAAACACGCACCCAAGAAACTAAAACGTTCCGAGACTACTTATTCGGATGATGATACTGAAGCGTCCACTGAGCTCGAAACCAAAATCGTCAAGAAGAAGAAAATTAAAAAGGTTGTTCCGTCAAGTAGTGCATCGACCAGCGAGTCCGATTGACGCCATCAGCTTGCCATTATGGCAATATTCTGCTTATACATTTTCATCTTTATTTGTTGCTTGTTTTTCATATGGTGCGGCATCAATACAGAAGGTTTAGTGATCGCACGCGTTTACAGAAGTCCACCACACTTGAAGCAAATCGATGCTAATATGACAACCATAACTTAAACAATTAACGATAACCTCAATGAAACTATTCATCCATAATGTTGGGATCGCAACCCTCAATAGCGCAAGTGGTAAATTCTGAAGTAATGGATTTGGCTGTTGCCGAATCCAAATAGCTGATAACTTCTGATTCGGGTAAATCATTAGCCACGCAGTACAAAATGCACGCATCCGATAATATGTTGCCTGCTTTACGCAAGTTGCTCTGAAGCTGCGACGAATTGCTAGCATTGCCTATAATCTTGTTATACTCTTTAACGCTTTCCACGTATGACATGACATGGTGAAGATTATGATGCGCCATTGTCGCAAAACTTTTCGAATCCGGCTTTTTCTGTTTGCTCCTTCGACGTCGGGTAGCCGGACTTCCAGAGAGGCGCTTCTTACATGCGCGCATATCCGGCTCCTTGAACGGCGTCACATCCAGCGCAAGTTTCTCAATCTCGTTGCTAATCTCATTAAATCTCGGCATCTCGTGCATGCCACTTACAGGCCATTCCTTGTAATCGGACGGTTTCAGTGCCGCAGGCGGGCTGAAGACCGCGCCAGTTCCACGCACCGATTTCCTAGTGCTTGTACTTGTACCCTAGTCAATAAACAAATACACTGATAAATGATTTTGATAGCAAATACAATTATTACCGGAGATAGTGCTGAAATACTTCTAGTCTCGCAGCAGCTAGAATGACCAAGTTTTCCAGTTTTGTTGTATGATAGCTTTTGCATTTGAACTTGACGTTTAGGATTGCGTCTCGGAACAGTTTCGGGAATTGTGACTTTTCTGCGCTTAGTTGGCGGTGATTGACATTTATATTCCTTAACGAACAGGACGTCATCCTCATTAGACTTTTCCCTTTCATTGCTATTAGTAGTTGACGATGATGATCCAGCAGTAATATTCAAATTATAACCAGAAGTTGTTAAATTCTCTGGAGTTATTTTATTTAAATTCGCAGTATTCTTAGTTATTTGATCACTTTCGGGGGAAATGTTGTTTGAACCAAGTACAGAAATGCTGTTATAAATAGAATTGCGTGGTTTAAGAATGTGAATCTTTTGCTTATTCATTAAAGTGAAGCATTGTACATCCTTATCAGGTTCCGAGCCAATGCCTTGAGTGGAATTTGGATCAGTTTCGTGATACAAAACTAGATTAGGAAAGGTTTCCGGTTTGATATAGTTAAATTTTGTATAGCCAAGCTTAATTTTTGTTGAAATATTTTTAAGCAAATTTCCAAAATTGATGGATTGTTCACCGCTACATGTCATCACCTTTACACCTGGTTGCTGTATTTCGTTTTGATTGTTTAAGTTCATTGTTTGCCCGGTGGTTGAGTTATCTTGTGGTGAAGAAGTACTTGGTTGAATACGACCATTAGAATTGCTATTTTCTTCTGTATTATGATTCTCCTTATTTTCCATAATTAATATTCGTATCTCTACCAGCACTATTTTAAGGAGAAGAAACAACCGCTATTTTGTTTGGATATTTACTTAACAAAATTGTTTATAAATGTTTCGTTATTGCATGCACAGGCACACTTTGCGTTTGCTTCTAATAACAATTTCACCTCATTTGTTCTCTTCTATGGTAATCTACCTTCAAATTTTGTTAATAAGCTAGTAGCCTTAGTTACCAATTGGGTTAATACTAATTAATAAAAACACGAAAGGAACTTGAATTGTAATAATTATGTTCGAAACGAAATACGGTTAAAGCTCATCTTTATCGTTTGAAATATAGCAATGGCAGTTTTGAGATTCTTTTGGTTGCAGTACTTCCTCCATGTCGTCCAATGGCGCCCCCTGGCTTACAATGCGTTTGCTAAATTCATTAAGCAAATGTGCATGATAACAAAATATATCGTGAGGAAGAAGATTATCGTTGGCAAACTCCTGCGCATTTTTACCAATCTGTTTCGCTTCCTCGTCATGGTTTAGTGCCCAGTTAATATTAGATAGTAGGTCATCGAGTTCACGATCCAGCGAAATATAATGTACGTCGGGTTTCAGCAGATGATAAAAATGTTCATAATATTTAGAGCTTTGTTTTAAAACTAATGAGCCTCCTCCGAGCAGATACGGAAAGCGATAAGCCGCTACTGTTCCATCAATGCATATTTGATATTTATACTGAAACAAAACCACAGTAAACTACAAGAATTTCATTTAGGTCATGATGTTATACATCAAAAAACTTATAGAAAGACACATGTGGTGTCTTTGGGCCATATGCATCTTGCTTATCTCGATAAAAGAAGAAATTTGTCATGGAAACGTTGAACAAATCAGGATTACTTCGTGCAATATCAATTAGCTTTAAGCGAACAGCATTTGAATCTCTTCCTCGCCAAAACGCTTTTTCAATGCGCTTCTCCCAAGGAAAATCCGTATTACTTTGTATTGATAACATGTCTAAAGTGACTCTAAAACGATACACAATGTTAGATTTTAAAAGGCGCAATTGATTTATATTTACCTTCCCATATTTTCTAACGTTGCTTCAGTGATATCATAAGTAGGCATCACAATATCATAAGAATCTTCACTGCCACACCATGAGAATACTGGCACTGCATTTTCTTTAACCAAGGGCCAATCACCTAAGTTGACAAAAAATTCCATATCAGGAAATATCATTTTTCTTGTCAAAGAGAGCAAAATATTATCCATAAAAACTTTAAACCCAACATGCTTTCCATAGCAATTTCGCCATATCACATTATTTCTTATGTTATAATGACAAATACTTATAGCATCAGGTTTATTAAATCTATCAATCACCTGCAACCAGAATTAATAACAGAGTGTTGTGTTTAATGGATTAACCAATTACTTTCGATCTCAATTCATCCCAATTAATATTATTAAAGTATTGAAGGTCCATTTCTATTTGTTCTGGAATGTTTCCACATTTGTTAATGTTTAACCATTTAGTAATTGTACTTTGTTTGGGACAGTTACAAGTTTCAGGAAAAATAATTGCTTTGTGGTACTTGTAGGGTGAGTTAGCAATATGTGTGCCATTAAGAGTTAACTCTAATTGTAAATTAGTACAAGATTCATATAATTTATATCTTGCAAAATAAGATCCATCTTTTCTATCAAGAAGATTGTATGATATCCTGCAGGGTCTGTTTTGATCAATTGCATTGCCCTGTGCTTTGAATATTAGCTTTACCTCATCATCTAAACTACTAAAATATTAAAAAATTAATTTAAAAACGTTACTTAATATAAGCTTTACAAACCTTTGTTTTGGATCAGCTTTAATAGTGAAATATCTTGCTGGATGCACAATATTTATTGGATCTAATCCTGGCCCAAACACTTGAAAATTATAGTTACTGGGTTGATTACTGGATGCACTAATGAATAAGCTATATATGCTTAGAATTAGTAATTTGGAATCCATGGCGAAGCGAATGAGTTCTTTGTTCCAGCAATTAAAACTAATTCCACTTAATAAACTATAGCACAGGTTATGTGTTAACGACCGGAAACTTATTGTGGGTTGCCGATAGTGTGGAAAGTTTGATGAATTTAAAAGTTTGAAAACTTTTATTATTCGAATTTTTATAATTATTGCTAGCATTATTAATATAGTTGAGCTTATATACAAATCAAGTCTTTCTTAAAAACTAATAATAATTTTACCTATAGAATTGTCAGGTAGTATCAAAATGTCTTCTTACGATAAAAGTCGATGTTTCTTAAATATACTCATAGTCCATGCCTGTTGGAGTTGTTTGAAACATTGTTACATTCTACTTAAACTACCTTTCCAATTGACTGTGTTGCGCGGATGCATTGGCAATGAAGTTCTACTACCATAAGTCTCTTCTTCATAAGCCTTATTTACTTGACCATTTTCAAATACGTCTTTTATCGGTATGCTTGCTGTGCTGTTTCGATGATTCCTGATAACATTGTTATTACCGTATTCGTTCTTTGCACCCAGAGTTTGCATATGTGATTTACGCCTTTCAGCCATCACAGAATTAACGCGCACTTCAAGTGCTTTCATTGTTTCCTTGCCCATAGTCATACGACGGCTAAGAATGGGAGTACCTACAAACAAAAGGTTAATTAACAATAAATAATTTCTAAGCAGGATAACGCACCTCCTTCTGGGTTTGCATTCAACTTGGCAAAACGTTTCTTGAAAGCAACGTCAAGTGTGCCAATTTGCCTTTTCCTTTGAGCTGCGCGTTCAAGGTTATGAATAGTTTTCCGTCGACCAATGCGATCAGGACCTGAACCTGAATCATTTTCATAATCTCCATCGTCAATTCCTTGCAGACGTTGCAATTGTTTAACAATCTCCACTGCTTTCTGATCTATAAGTGCATTTGGAGACAATTCATCAGTCTGAAACACAAAAATTAAATCAAAATTTCGAAAAACTCTAATTCAAAAACCTAACCTTCTTTGAACATCCAAAGTTCAAATCGGTCGATGCTAAAATATGAGCCAAAGTACCAAAACGATGGAACAACATAGCTGTAAACTGGATGACCAAAATCAACGCGAAGAAGAACACGAATACCAAACCAATGGGTTCCAATTGCAAATATTCCTTGGTGATGTGAACCTAGAAAAATATTCGAATTAATTTTGTATACGTAACACTGCTCCAAATAATTGTTATAATATGCAGTGCAACATTTAAACCCAACACATAAAATTATAAATAAGAATTAAGAGAAAATAAGTATTATACACAATTGGTTTGTTTTATAACAAAAAGAAACATCAAACAGATATTTATGCTCATCATCAGCATATTAATTCACTTGGAAGTATCATCATCATTTGCCATCGTGCTTGGAGGTCAAGTGAGCTGCCAATTGAAGAAACAATTATTCAAATTTTGTCATTGTGATTTTAAGAACACAAAAATTTTCATGATGATGATGAAGATGATGATTTATGATTATGAAATGCAAGTAAATGTTCAGTTTCTTTCTGTGTTAGTACCACAAAGTACCACAACGTGTGATTTGCGTTACTTAAGAGCCTTTCTTAACACGTTAAGTGTTCCAATTGGCATTTCTTCCCTGTTGGTGTATTATTTACGTCTGTAAATTTATTGCTAAAGTAACCTTTCAAGTTATTATTTGAATTATGTATTACGGCATAAACTGACTAAGCATTTTTACGAAATTCAGCAATAAATTTACATGATAAATGTGATGAATTTGCATGATATGTATATGGTGAACAAATCTCCTGTGATGTTTTTTTGGTGAACACAAACATTTACAAGAACCAACATCCGTATTGTTTTACAGAGTTTAACAATCGATTAGTACACAACACAAGTCCAGAGAGTGTAGTAGTTCAGCCCCACCAAAATTGTTTTTGTTTTGCTTGTATTTTCTGATTTGCTTTGAATTTGGTTTGTTCATCGCCTGTAAATACCTCTGATGTTTCCTCAATGTACGTTATGTTGGTGCGTATCCCGAGCGGCCACTTAACATGGATTTGATCCTTATTAAGTTGCAGCAGAAACACGACCAATACAAAGAGTGCATTGAACATGAAGAATGCAAATACCGATTTATTGCGCAACTCGATAAGTTCGCGCGCGATTCTCGCCTGTAATTATAAAATCATTAGCACAACACTGAACTGATAGGGACACATGATTCCATCCTGGGATCTCTGCACAAAGAAAAACCTACAAAGTTGGCTGTAAACAACATGGGTCATGGGATTAGCGCACTTGAATACGTTCTTATTTAGAATCATGTGAACCCTTAGAACATTTACCTCTTGTGTACTTTCGTCGTATGTTATATTTGTCTTGATGCCAAATGGCCATTTAATGTGCAGATAGTCCTTTTTGAGTGTGAGCAGGAAGACAATCAAGACAAATATAGCATTCATCATAAAGAACGCAAACACTGATTGGTCTCTGAGCTCTTTAAGATCCGACGCGATACGTGCCTGAAAAAATAAACAGTGAGTTGGACCAATGAAGATAGGTTATGTATTAGAATACCTTTTCCTCTTTGTTTTCATCAATTGGGAAGAGGTATTTGTCAAGGAGATCCTTCCAGAAGGAAATCTCATTGGAACTTAAGAATTCCACTTCGCCCTTTCGGAGATCAGGATCCTCAATCCAATATGGATTAATGAGATCATCACGCTTGTTTTGCGGTACAGTTGACATTGTTTCTGAATCGCTGTCCGATGATTCCTCGGTTGGGTCTTCGGCAACGGCACTTAAATGGTGGTCGCCACGTGAAGAAGCCGACATGCTGCGACGTCGCGATGCGTGTCCGTGAGGGTCAACCACCCTACACAAGCAAAAAGAGAAATTAGGAGTTATTGTACTCCTTAATTAAATGTAAAAAGAAGTAAACAACGTACTTTTCAATATGATCCAAGCGACGCGTCAAACCATCCAGCGTATCAGCAATGTGAATTAGTTGCGCTTTCTCATCACCGCTCTTCTGGTGTGTGCAAAGCATGAATTTGAAGAGGCCAGCGACGGATAATTCAATGCTGCCTTCATCGTCGTCACTGGTCCCGCCTCCCTGCAGGAATCCCAAGAGTGATTTGTGTTTTGCCTTCTTTTTAGCCTCTTCGGCTTCTTTGCGCTCTTGTTCGAGTTCCTTCTTTGTTTTCTTCACAGCCACCTCACGTGTACCCCACGAGACGACGTTTAAATTGATGATTGAATACAGAATCAACAAGAGGTACATAGATGGAATCGAAAGCAAATAAATGATGCCGGGTACAATGCACCAAAATTCCTGCGGATGCAAACACGCGGCTATGAAAAATGAAGACGTCATGGCGATAAGGAAAATGGCGGATGGTGAACCAATTCCGTCCTCGCGCAGCTGCAATGCCGTTCCGACAATGACAGCCATCATAATCAATGCGTAACCGGTAGAGAGAATTTGTGCGCAGAGTAGTTGAATGTTTGATTTGCATGTGAAGCACACCAACATAAAGAAGAAAATCGGAATGATATTGTAATAGAAACTTGTCCAATTGTCAATTTGAAAAGCAGCCACGAAGGCACCAACCAACATAAGAAAGATGGTTCCTGGACCGAGAATAGTACCACCCATAAGTAGAATTTGATAGCCGATGTATGGCATGGAGATGTTATCGTTGATTTTGATGGTTTTCTTGTAATCGACAAGCAAGTCCATAATGTTGGCAATGGTTGAAGGTACCCAACGACGACGTTGGTTATAAAACTCGTTGAATCCTTCCGGCGCATGAGTATAAGCATCGGACGCAGCTGAATATTCTACACGATAACCTCGTTGCAGCAATAAAGTACATAACCAACGATCTTCTCCCTGATCGTACTGCACGTAATGTCTTGCTTCATCCGAACGCGTCGTGTACTTCTTCATGACATTGTCGTCCATCAATGCTTTGCCTCTGAAGAGTGAAAAACAACCAGGACTACAAAGTACGCATCCAATCATATGTTCAGTTGCCTTTTGCAGCCAATGACCAATAGCATATTCGAACATTTGATACCACACCATTGGACCTGAGCCCACGGGATGAATACGTCCGCATGCTGCGCCCAAGTTTTTATTCTTCTTCATTAAATCAATCAGCAAAGTCACAGCAGACGGTTGGAAATCGATATCGCCATCTAGAGTTAATAAATATGTGTTTTCAGCGATGACAGCCTTGCGGTCAACAGAAATTGGTAGTTCCATAAGACGATGACCCAAGAGATAGTACATGTACATAACTTGCGACCAGCGTTTACGATGACGAATCTTCATTTTATCTTTAAGATGCGCAATCATCTTGGTTTTACCAGGGAGGGTCCAGATTAAACGCCCACCATAAGGAGTTGGAATTTTCTTCGGTGGCCGAATGCGAATATGCGTCTGATGCACATCAGAAGCTGCTTCATCAATTGTTGAAACAAGAAGTTTCACGAACCGATTTACTTGAGTGTCGTCGTCATTATGATCGGAGATTTCAAAGGCGTCGTCAAAGAAAATATGAGCTAAACAGATCATCAAATTATTAATTATAAAGTGTAATTAATATTAAGTAAGTACTTACTTTCAAATTCGTAGTAATCTGGATCAACTACTCGTAGATATTTCTGAGCAACACGTCTAGCAGATTGATCTTCATCCAACCGAAGAATACTCTTCAAGAACTCAATCATTTCCTCTTTATTTTCATGCCACATTGTAGCGCATGCGTAAATTCTCGTAATATGATCAGAATTCTTGACAGTTTTAGGTGTTGAGCCATCAGTGTGATTAGAAATTGTCTCGTAATATTCATCACCTTTTTCTTTCTGGATCTCATCCAACTCTTCAGTTTTAACATCAGCTTCATCATCTCTGCGTCGATTCAATCCCATGCTTTGATCAATGAGTAATCCATCATACATTGGAGACACGTAAAGTTTTTCAGTACGCGCAAGACGTTCACATTTGGGTGTCCAAATATGCAAAGTGATCCAAGTTTGTGATAAAAGCCACAACATCCACACCCACGCATGTTGATGGGTTATAAAATCATTGAAGAAGTACACAGGAGGACTTTGGAAGAACAGATAACCTGGAATTGTGTCATTGAAGAAGCAGGGATCATCATTACGAAGTCCACAGGCAGTGATGAGCAAGGAAATTGAAACCGGGATCGTAAGATTGACAGGGAATGCATAGGAAAATCCTTGTATCATAATCTTGCAAGCGAATTTCCCGAAAATATAACAACAATATGTGGCAAGGATATTAATGAGAAGGACATGAACAGCTGACATATCATTAGCTGGAATTGTAGTATCATCTCCAGTTGGTATGAATTCAGTAATATCCGGAAGTGATGTCCCACCCAGACTCGGTTTAATTTCAAGTACAGTTATCTTATGAGCGCCAAATCCAGCAGAAAAGTCCGAAAACACGAAACCAGCCTCGCCATATCGGAAGAACGTAACAACCACAAAAGCGATGAGAAACAGCATGCATTTCCAGATGGAAATAAACATGTACGTGAAATATCTACAAATTTCGAATTCCTCCTTCAATTTACCAAGGCGTTTGATGAATGGAATTGGCGAATTCTTCGAGATGTAATTCTCCCACCAGCCGATGGACGTGAGAAAGATGGCGACTGGAATTAACCACATTTCCGGTTTTTGTTCCACTATTGGCCACACCACAAATCCAGTTGCTTGAGCTGCGATAGCGACGAGATCAACGATGACTTTAATGAATCGCTTCGACTCCTTGCTGCTGCGCGAAAGTAGCCCGAGTACTCCCGGGATGAAGCACACACAGTTGGTAAGCATGGCGCCCTTGATGACATCCAAATCTGGCAGGATGTAGAAGACTAGCAGCGCCAATCCAACAGTGTGCGCACTTTCGCATATGAAGACGATGAGGAATTGCGCAAACGACGGTTTCTTCCAGGATTTGAAGACGCACATACGTGAGGAACGAAAAAGTGTGCCTAATTGTGGCACCCAGAACGCAAACACGAGGCACCACATCCAAGCGACGCGTTCTTCCTGTGGCAGTTTAACAACAAACTGCTTATCACGTCCGAGGTCATGATTGCAGTACGTGGTGACTTTATCAGCGCTCAATTGCGATGTCATGAACAGTAACGTCCCTTTCGAAATTACACCCGATCCTAGGACGATCACAAAGGTCACCAAATAAGCGATCACTTTGAAGATGCGTACAGTCAATTCCAGACATTTCTGGTTGGCCATTGAACCAGAATCCACCTTGGTCGGTGGATCTCGGAAAACGTCCCATCCTTTTGTTTCTTGCACAGTTCGCGTGCTGTAACAACAAATTCATTCAACTCTACTTTTTATGAAGTACGAAGAAAACTGTTGGTAAGTAAATAATTTATTGTAAATAATTATTGTTGAATCTTCTATTGTTATTAGCCATCTCAAGGTAGCATCATTAAGTTTTGGCGACGTTTGGGTGTACAAACGACCTCGCGCAATTACGGACGCTTTGCGCGCACAATAATTAACAATTACGAGAAAAGCGTTAGCGATAAATAAAAATGTACATCGTTGTAGTGGGTGCCAAATGTCTAAGTGCCCATTCATTCATACATTGCACTCTACGCCAATCCAAACACAGCGCATTCAATGACATTGCTTTTATAATTTTTCATCTGACGCGCTTATAATGGTTAATTACACGCCGTTAAACAATTGAGAAATAAGCCAAGTACCAACAGTTCACACTATAAATAAATTGCAATCGTTTTAATGCTTGGATTGAGTGCGCAAAACTAATTCGACAAACTTTGTGGTGTGAAACTTGAATATAAAAAATAACGGAATGCTGTTTGCGCAATAAACTACTTGCGCATCTAGTAGTAGGTATAGAATGCAAAAAGGCATTGAGGGTGTTGGCGCTGTCCGATCAAGAGTGTTTTGCTTCTTTTTGGCGTTCAATGCAAGAGTTTTGCTATCAAGGGCGTTAGGATGCCATATTCAAGGCTATCTGGTATCAAGTCGCAGAAGAAGCTCTAAGAAAGAAAAGCATGAAGTATTTGCCAAAGGTCAATACAACTTTAACTCAAGTGGTTAAGACCAATTCCTCAGTGATGAAGTAAAATTAAAAGTTGACACAAAGAAGCATAAATATTTAAAGAGTGGATGAACTTGAACCTTTATGAAAGAAGCTTTAATACGATTAATGTCAGAAAAGTAAGAAATGTTTATATACAGATCTAAGAGTGGTAAAAGTAGCACCACCTTTGATGGTCAAAACAGTAATGTTTCCATATTCCAATCGTTTTTATTTTCTCTCCTAGGATTGTATTTAAGAATCGATAGGACACTAATAAATATTTTATTTCCAGGGAAAAAATGAGATTGTAATATGTAGGGATGATCTGAGTCCGTATAACAAGACGGTTTTTAGAAGAACCAAGAGGAGGAGTATCCAATTTCATGATTGAGGTTAGAAATTGTTATTTTACTGAATACTTGATAGTGTTTTAGTGAATTTTCTAGCGAAGATAAACAACAATATTTGTCTTAGTAATTTTTTTCTCCAAAAATTACTAAGGCTTAGTAATGAATGTGTCCCTAAATGGAATTTCTATTTTGTTGCTAAGCATTAAAGTTTACAATTTCTTTGATTGGATTCATAAAATAGTCTCACAATTTTGTGATTACGTTGGTACTGTTACTTTTATTTGATTGAACTATAATATCAAAGCGAAACGTACTTATTAGTAATACGAACAGTATGTAATAAAGATTTGAAGGAAATGCCAAGGTAATCTACATTTTTTGCTTTTCAATTCAACAGTACTCGTGTACAATGAAATATATGTATATATTTACATATGCGTTTATATCCAGCTGCGGCAGTTTAGATTGCAACATGTCGTTTAATTTCGTTTTCAAGAAACCTTCGAGAATAGACAAGAAACCACACGAAACAGACAGCTTAAAAGCTAATTATTGTTTAATGTACCACACGGATATGAATGACTTGGCCCTACATGTCAATAAAGCGTATAGTTTGACTTTTAAAGAATCCACCGAGTCTTCGGATTATATTTATAATATTTTATTGTTATAAATTTCTCCAGTGACAATAGTGATTTTGAAATGTTATGTAATCATTTTTTGTGCGCAAAAATATGCTCCAATAGTTCGGAATGCATAAGCAATTTTTGAAAACCCAACGAACCTTTACGAAACATAATAATTCATATATAATTCTATAACGTTTAAATGGATAATAATCTTTAGAAAGTTGACCGTTCACTTATTACCTTACATTCTGACCGTTTATTACAACAACAACAACGCAATCAAACAAAGTGCCTTTGTCTTAAGCACGATTTTGGACGTGGAGTTTTGTGTGCTCGGCCAATAAAAGTAAAATTCTAATCAACAATCTCTCATCACCTGACAGAACACAACAACAATTCATTACGATGGTAAATTTATTGTTTGTCAAACTAGAGGAAAAGCAATTATTCAAATGTAGAAAAAAGGAAAGGAACCGAACCAAACGTGTTTAGTTAAACGACCTTGCAGTTCACCAAACTCGCCAAATGCAAAAGCGAAAGAGCAACAAGCGTGAAATAAAACGAAGCGAATAGCAAAAGAATAAAATACAAGAGTTACAACGCGTCTGAGATCTTTGGCTTTGCCTGAAGTGCAAATAAACAAACGATCAAATTGAATTCCATTGTGACTTTTACAATTTATCTCTTTACCGCATCGGCAAAGATCAACTTTCAACTCGTGCCTCCTGCAATTTGCAAGCTGAAATTTTATTATCGCGCTATTAAAATCCAATTCCGCGGTGATTATGAACTTTGTGTTTATTTGATGTAGTAAATTAGCTAAATGGTAATTTGATTCTGAGGTGGTATTTCCAAATTGAATATTTGGTTGCCTGCATGTTGGGGGTTTTTTAATGACTCACCTGCCGCCATAAATATCCTGCGTTAAAGGGACGCTCTCGTCGTCGGAGAAATTGTCGTCGCTGTCATTTCGCAAGCCGTTGTTCGCCATTGTCTCGCAAGCAATGGCAGCGCCTTTATTCGATGACGAATGATAATCTTAATCTTACGCACGAAGATGAAGAAACTGTAACAATGCAAAAAGACTCTCAGCGACACGAAGAAGAAAACCATGAAATCAACAAATGAAGAAATTGTCATGCTATTTCTTTAAACGCTAATTATTACTTTATCGTTGTTTCGCTTTTGTAGCGTCTCTCAGATCTTTGTGCCGTGCGATTACAAGTCAACAAAGCGTGGGAACGTAAACTTCAAAATTTTCATAAGTACACGGATAATTATTGAAATTATTTACCAAGTGTTCTTTGCATGCGTACATTCGTAAGTAAAACAATTGAAAATCAATTAAATCCACGATGGAGCTAATCGTAAAAGTTAATTAGCGATAATAATTAGGTTGACTTAATGAGAGAACGATGATGAAAATAGGTATTCAAAATTCCATAGCAATGAATGCGTGCATCGTGATGCAGCAAGTGCATCATGCACTTAATTAATGATTGTCTAAATTTCTAATAAATAATGAATACGTTATGTAAGCAAAGCGCAACGACTCTGCGTATTGCACACGACATGATGTGCGCTGAATAAATACAAGTATGTGAAAGCATCATCATCTTCTTCGTCGACTTCTTAGGCTTTTGCTTGGCAATGCATTCCGTGGAAGCGCATAATTTAATTTGTTGCACTCCGAGACGCATGACATGCAGCAAGCAAGAAACGGTATTATGCGTACAACACTTCAATTGCGAATTGTGTTAATTACTCCTAATTGAGAAATTATTACCTGGGTTGCTTCATTGCGTCGAAATAATTATGAAACTGGTCATTAATTTATTAGATAAAGTACAGTCGGGTAACAACTGCACATTAATTTTCGTTAATTCTAGTTTGAATTTATATATTTTTAGTTTATTTCATAACAATTTAATATATACAGTTCAAACTTTTTTTAATAAACTTTTCTGCGCGTGCGCTAGAAATGTCAACTAGTAGGGATATTCGATACTACCAAAATTCGGTTATTTGTTTAAATATAATTGGGTAAATTACAACAAATATTGAAAATGTCATATCAGTGCCGAAATCTCAGAGGAAAATATTTAGAAATCATGCTCTCATCGTGTAAAAAAGAATCGCAGAGCAAAAAGTAACCGTGTGGTTTTGGGGTTAGATCTGTTACTTTGACATATCGTATAGAAGAGAAGACATAAACATCACATCAAATATCCAAAATATCGCGAATATAAAGATTTGACGAACTTGAGATAGATTGTAAGTTTTTATAGCTCATGCTGTATAAATAAAGGTATTTCACTTATTTCAATCAACAGGAACAAACTAATTCAGTTGAAATAATTGATTTAATATAATTAACACTTTATAGGACTCAGCAAAATTAGAGCACAAAGATTTTTGATGGTTTTTAATTAATTGCCACAAATTGCCGGATTTCTTAATTAATGAATCAAAACCTGGTACGTACGGTAAATTTAGTTGATTTCTGTATTTCAAATTGTTTCAATTTTAGTCATAATACATTAAGTACGCAGCATTAATGCACTTGCCCCGTTTAGTGCACTTACGCTAGTTAAACTCAAGATTTCTTACGACAAAATTAATTTAAAAGATTTAAGAGAGAAAATCCTTGTGAAATACTTGAGTGATAATTAAAATCCGGAAATATCTCTCTTAACTAAATGCAGCTTTGGAAAAGGAGGAACAAAGAAACAAAAAGTAATTTGAATGCAAATAACATCTGCATATTTGTATCGTTAATTAACAATAATGAGATTTCGGAAATTTAAATGAACGTTTATTATGTGAAAATTGCGTGAAAAGAATAATAATAATATAAAGGTCATCTTTGTTCTAAAAACGAAATTATAAATGGATGAATTCAAGAGCACCACAATTGAGATTCCATCCTAATGCTCATTGCGGAGATTTAATGCGAATCGTGTGGGAAAAACTGTCAGTTAACGAGCATTAATCATGAGCGAAAGCCTTAGAAATCATGCAAAGAGTGTGTCTGAATGCAATGCGAGAAGATGGAGAATTTGGAAAATTGGATTTTCTCTCACTTAATCATCATCGATTAGAAACTGATCACAATTCGCTACAGATCCGTGACGGATTTGATGAAAAGCCTCGGTGCATCCAACTGGGTTTTTTCCTCGAGAAAACCGGCCGGAATTCATATTTCTTTTTGCAGCTTCTTTATGTCGTTTTTGTCTCGATTAAAATTTCTAATAACAGAGAAGACGTACGACCAAGTCGGAGAACTACGAATGGCAGCTTGAAATGTGGTGAAAGTTTGTAGGAAACGTGGATTTGCCTGACTTGTACAACGACGCGTGAACGTTGTTGTTTGTTGTTGTTGCTGTTGATGTTGATGAAGTAAAAGCAGAATAATTGCAAGAAAATCGTACAAAATATGAAACGAAGCACAATTACAAATTAACGGAAATGCATCTGTTACATTCATTCATCATAATTAAAAATTACTGGACGTTTTTGAAAGTATTGTTTCTTGGTTTCTTGGCGAAACAAAGTAGAAAGTTTGCTGCTTTAAATATTTTTACGAAGAGAGCGCACACAGCAAGTATTGCACTCAACTAAACTAAACCACTTCGTTTTATTGTAACATTAACAATGGGTAGGTATATAATTTATAACAATCTATTATTAGAATAGCTTTGAAATTGTTGTAAAAATATTAATGTAATAATTTATGTTTGAGCCACGCCTTTCTTGGGTAGCAGGAAACGATTTTGCACAATAGATAGTTTATTCTGCTGATCGTTGGAATCGAATGCAATTTGTGGGTGGTGCTCTGATTTCAGAGACTTTGTGCAAGAGAAAAGTGATTTAATATATCAGTTAATAAATCCGGCTTAACAAAGGAGTTTTATGCGTTGTGTTCGGTTCTCGTTTGGCGTGGTTTGCGATTTGAGACAAAACCAGTCACGACATTCACATGCAGACAACATTGCAATGTTGCCGCAAACGAACACTGATCATTAATTAGATGCATGTCGTAATCCAATTTAAAAATGTTCCACTTCGTTGCCTACTTTCTTATTATGTGCGCATGGCTTTAAAAATGATATCTTTGTACTTTATCTTCATTAAATATGAAATAATGTGAATTTAAAAATGTCTTGAGCCAAGAAAAACTACCATAAAAACCATAATAATTAGCATTTTGATAAATTATTATCTTTAATCACTTGACATATGAGTAAAATTCGCGTTGGAACGTCTGTGGAATACGGCTTAAATTGGCTCAGTAGGGAGTGAATTAAATGGAAACTAAATGGAATACTATTTAATTTGGCTTAATAGCCGTAATACCAATTCATAACATCAGCGTTTAATGATCGTATTTAGATTGTTATATAACATTCCAAAAGGTTAATATATAGTGTAAGTGTACTATAAGTTATATTTATTAATATTATAAAATAATTAGATAATCTAATCTTATTAGACTAGACGATATTCGTCGACGAAATATCTTGAAGACGTCAAAGTTTCTTAGTATGCATTATTATGATGATTTTATATTTTTAGTTCTTGGAACCTTTATGCGTGGCGCTCTAGTTTAATGTGATAAAATGCAGACAATTCTTCTTTCATTGGCATGTTTCGCCTACTATAAGACGCGACCTCTAACCTAGAAAAATGGACTGTTCGCGTGCGTTTTATGGTACAATGGTGCGTTTTATCGAAAAATTAAAGTTTAAGATATATTTGTATTAAAGCTCATCTGTACCTCTGCTGAATCCAATGTCTTCAACGATTTAAAGATTCGCCTTTTTTTGTAATAGTGACAATGTGAAAATTGTATTGAGTGTTGAAGAAATTTAGGCTAAAATCGTGATATAATTTATTTGGAATATACTAAATTTTTATTATTGTTTATAATTCTAACAGTAAACGTGTAATTGAATAAGCAAGAGCGTTTAAGTCATGATGGGTAGTTGTTAATAAAAAAGAGAGGTCGGTTGACATCTGCGAATCCCAATATATCAAATATTATACAAGAAAGAAGCTTCAAATTTTTAATATTATTAATCATTTAATTGTTAATTCATAATAAGATTTTACTTTAGACACCCTTAAAGAGTGATGTCATTGGTAACATAAACTTGAGAATGAAATAGCGGCATTAAATTAACTTAATTTTACAACTAATGTGCTATTAAACTACTTTGTCGGATTGAGAAGATAGTTCCAACTTCATAATTACTAAAAAATGATTTATATTGAAGTTTATGGCAATGTCTGACCTCGGTCACATAGTCAAACTGTTCTCCGACAAAGCAATAAAACTATAGCTCTTTATTACATCTATTGAACTTTGCATATTCTACCCACAAAGATCAGTTTTTGTTGAATTTCTAGATCGCTTTTGATTCTTCATTTTCTTGTTGCAGGCAATGCCGTCATTTACACAAGGTTGTTCAACTTTGAACATTGTCCATTGTCCACCTTTAGAAAGGTAAGAAAATGCACAAAAATAATTAATACTTTTCGTCTCTTATCGCAGAAATAATTCAAGGAATTATAAAATAATTGACTTGTTACAGGCGATTTGAAAAATCAAATAGACCTTTCTACATCTGTGTGTACACTTTAAAGGCAGCGAAGGTTAATAAGTAAAAGAAACATGGGTTGCAAAGCGGAATAAAATTGATTCTTGCTGCTTGAATCATACATTTATGCAGGCGGCGCAAACAGAAGAAAAAAACATAACAAGAACACACACTGGCGGAATATTAATAATTAATTTGGGTGTGTCCTCAAGGCTTTTCTTGTCTCCTGGTTGTACACGTTTGAAATCATACATTCGTTTGTCGGATTATGCCGCATGAGGGAATGTCTGCCGTTTTATTCCGCATTTACGATTTGCACTAACTTTATGTATGTTGTTGACTCATATTATTATTATGCGGTGGTTTTTCATCAAATTGCATTACGTTTTAGTATTACCAAGCGAGTGGTGAGCATGGATGCTTGCATTGGTTTTTATATGGTTTTGGAAATTGAAATTGAAAATTATTATTACCAAGAAAAAGAGTTGACTTAATATGTTGAAGAGAGGAATGGAATGCAAATTGAAAACCTTGCCATAGAGTTACACGTGATATAAAATATTCCATTGCTTTGATTGTATTGGTTTCTTACTTGGATGTGAGTTAATTTATGGTATATTCTGGACTATAAGACGCACATCCAAATTTATAAGATGTATTCTGAGGTTACTTAAAATTCAATTATAAGCAAAGGATACATTTAGAAGTGCATTATTGAATAGACGATCTGTTGAAGTTTATTTAAAAACGCGATATTTTACTTGAAAAGAAAGGCTCAAATTTTTATACGGTGGTTTTTCATGCAACAGCATTTTGTTTTAGCATTATCAAGCGATAACCATATCGACAGGTAAAGCTTAATATGATAATAATATATTATCAAGCGAGTGGTAAGCATACATTCTTGCATTGGTTTTTTATATAGTTTTGGAGATTGAAATTGAAAATTATTTTTACCAAGAAAGAGTGTTGAAGAGTTGACTTAATGCTGAAGAGAAGAATGGAATGTAAATTGAAAACCTTGCCATAGAGTCACACATGATATAAAATATTCTAGTACTTTGATTGCATTAGTTTCTTGCTTGAGTGTGAGTTAATTTAAAGTAAATCCTGGACTGTAAGACGCATATCCAAATTTATAAGATGAATTTTAAGGTTATTTCCGAATCCTAAGTATTATTTATTGTTAATATAACTCACACTGGTAATATTCAGTTAAAAACAAAGGATGTATTTATAAATTCTATATGAAATAGACAATCTGTTAAAGTTGGTCCAATAACGCGACATTTTACTTGGAAAACGAGGCTCAAATTTGGATTCATATTATTTATTATGCGGTAGTTTTTCATGCAACAGCATTTCATGTAAGTATTGCCAAGCGAGTGATGAACATACATTCTTCAATTGGTTTTTATATGGTTTTAGAAATTGAAATTGAAAATTGTTATTATCAAGAAAAATAGTTGACTTAATGTTGAAGAGAGGAATGGAATGTAAATTGAAATCCTTGCCATAAAGTTGCATGTTATAAAATATTCTAATGGTTTCTTGCTTGAATTTGAGTTAATTTACAGTAAATCCTGGACTATAAGACGCATATCCAAATTAATAAGATGTCTTTTAAAGTAACTTACAAATCGTAAGCATTATTTATTACGAATGTATTTCACTCTAGCAATATTCAATTATAAACAAAGGATATAATTAGAAATTTTGACTCATATTATTTATTATACGGTAGTATTTTCATGCAATAGCATTTACCAAGCGAGTAGTAAGCATACATTCTTGGATTGGTTTTTATATGGTTTTGAAAATTTAAATTGAAAACTATTATTACCAAGAAAAATAGCTGACTTAATGTTAAAGAGAGGAGCGGAATGCAAATTGAAAACCTTGCGTGTGGTAAAGAGTTGCATATGCAATAAGATGATATAACATAAAATATTCTGGTTTGATTGAATTCGATTCTTGCTTAAAAGTGAATCAATTTGCGCATATCCTAGACTATAAGACGCATTCCAAATTTATAACAAGTTTTTTAAATTTAATTACTGTTATCTAACTCATACTAGTAATATTCCTATCTAAACACAGGATTTAGTTAAATTAGGGAGTATAACTTATAAGATGCATCTAGAAACGTTGCAAACGCAACTCTTTATTTAGATAAATCTCCTCAAATTCCGAATTATGGTTCAAAATTCAATTATAAGAAATTCCCTATTCAATAAATCGTCTCCACATGCTTCAATAACATGTCTTTCTAAAAATCAATTTTGGGCAATAATACGTAATTTTGTAGCATAAGCCGCATTCAAAATTTGATCTATTTTTTACTGACAAGTTTCTTTTTATAGTTCGGGAATCACCGTATTTCCCGAACTCTCAAACTTAATTCAGGTATCGTTTTCGATATTCGATCATATATACTTTGATATGTGTTCAATGCAGTTTCTGTTACGTAAATGCGGTTTTCGGTTGTGAGTTGAAAGCATTTTGATGCCAATGGAAATCACGTTGTATTGACAAACAAATGATTGGCCCACTGGTTTTACAACCCACGATGGAATTGAATAATTTTTGTAACATTTGTTTCGTAATGTAAATTGAAAATAGTTACTTTACGATCAGGTGCAATTGTTGATCAAATAATTAAATATTTGCGTGCATTATTGAAGAAATAATTTTGCAAACTTTCTCATTAAATAGATAGTTAATCTAAGATGTAATTTAAAGTGAATCTTAATTAATTCTTCATTGCTTCGAAATAATTATGAAACTGGCTGTTAATTTATTACGTACCGATTAATAACTTTTGTAGGTTAACACTGAAATATTCTTGTGAAATTAATTTTAAATATCAGTTAAATTATGCGATAAATTTAAGTTATTAAAAGATAATAAGGAAAATGGTTAGGATATTTTAGTTTTAAGTAAAGGTTAATACCTATATATTCACTTAAGTGATAATTTAAGGTTAATTAGTATGCGGAAGCAATAAACACTAAAATAGATTTTTGTGTACTATTGAAAGATTAATTTTCAAACTTTCTCATTGAATAGATCGTTAATCTAAGCCTTTTAATTAATTCTTGCTTTTAGATAAATGCCTATAATAGGTATAAAAGATTAGCAAAAGTTCATCAGTTTCTCGCGTCAAGTTGCTAATTAAATGACATTTAAACTTTGGAAGGTATTTGCGCATATTAGGGAGATATTAAGTTTGTTGCCATTCAAACTGGTTTTTGCTTCTTTCTTTAAATACGTGTTAGAACATGAACAAAGATTGCAGCATAGAATATTCAATTGGCAATTTCAAGCAGTTTTCTTGTTAGTCACTGAATGTATTTTCATCTCTAATGCTCATACTCACAACATTCTCTTCAAATTTACTTCTTTCAGCGAATTTAACAGTTAAGTCATAATTTTTCTCTTTATTATTCAAAACCTTCACATTTTAAGACGAAGCGAATTTCAAATTTAACATTCCGTTTGACTCATTCGTAAAAATGCCTTTGCTCATTTGCAATTTATTTTTTTATCGACAGCTACTTCGTACTAGTTCAATACTAATCAGCAGTACATATAAAAATAATGCTAAAAGTGAAAGGAAAATTGATCTAAGTGCAGTGCTACCAACACGCTACTAGCACACCAATCGTTGTCGTTGAACGTCGTCGTTGGTGCTCAGTATTTCTTAAGCAGTTTATACATAGTTGATAGACATGTTTCATGCTCGATCGCCTTGCTCGATATCGATTCATAAGCCCACAATGCACTTATATAGTAACACGTTTGGCTCTTTGCTTCATTAGCGAAGAATGTTTCAAATCAAAGACGCGAACGTGATACACTTTGTCAATTAAACCAATTGAATCCACCAGGTTAAAAATGTTAATGAGTATCGATCTAGATCTTAATAAAAATCCAATTGCAATCAGCTAAAACACGGACTCAAAGTAATTTTCAGGTTATAATTAAGGTTAGGTGCGTCTTATAGTTCGCGAAATAAAGTTATTTAAAAAGAAAATTCAAATGGCAAGACGGTTTTTCGAAGCATTTTTCTAAGTTAAGCGTCGCTGCTTATAGTATGCAATTTTTATTCTAACCTAAAACAATTTTATTTTGCCTCAATGTTTGAATGCGTCTTATGGGACAAACGAAAATAGATTTTTATAGAAATTAACCTAAAAATTGTTGGTTCAATTTAAGGTTAGGTGCCTTTTTTATAGTACAAAAAATACTGTATTTAAAAGAAAAATTGAAATGGTGAGAAGTTTAATGTTAAAAGGCAATTTTGAAGCATCTTGAATGATTTTTTGCTCTGCTTGCAGACCGTGTTTCATTCAGCGCTTGCGCGTAGTCCATATAAAATATATTCTAGAATAAAAGAGTAATTGCGAACGCAGCCAATGGAAGCAAGAAGGCGAAGAGTGAAAGTAGGTCAGCACGAGTCCGCGAGCAGCACGCGCGCTTTACGAGAAGAACTTGAAGAGAGGTGCTCGCGACTTGTGGATCCCATCATCAATAAAATATATATCGGTGATTAACTTCTTTTCAACAGTCCATCTTTAGCTCTGCCACTCTCGCGCTAAACGGATTCAAGAAGCCTCAATTGAATGATTTGTGAATTTCTCAACATCGTTTCGCAATTTGTTTCAATGTTGAAGCTTGAATAGTTTTAGCTAAATGTCATCAAATCCTAATTTTCCGAATAGCAATGAATATTTCAATTATCAACCGCTTCATTTAGGTAATAACAGGTGTTAAATGCGTTTTATCTTGTTTGGTTAAAAGGTAGCGGCTTGTTTATTGTAGATTAAACATGTTTAACGGTGTAATTGTTCTGTTTAAGTTAACATTTCATTATTTTGTACGGCGATAATTGACGTGAGTGTTATGCATGGTATAACTTATGAACAAATAGCGCTGTGGTCAATCTCCTGATGAGCAAATAATTAATACTCGTGCTTTGCACAATTGTGTGCAATGCAATATATTGCACTAGTTGTGTTTTGATTGTAACAATTACTTTACTCTGAAATCAAGGAAGCAAAACTAATTTGTTCACTATTTTTATGATATAACTGCATTTTATTACGCGTATTTTTTTATTTGGTTTATGCTCTAATTATTTTAATTTGACAATCTTTGCGAGACGTGATATAAAAGTTGCCAATAGTTGACGATTTCTTTCGTATAAATTAGTGATTTCTGCTATCGCCCCCTCATGACTAAATAATATTCCAGTGGGGTAAATTTGCAAATGACAGTTCTGTGAGGTGCTAAGTGACAATCAAATATCTAGGGGGCGTTCAGTAATCCGCTTTCTCTAAAGAGGCTGGTTAATTAAACAAGTTTCAGAAGTACTAATGAAAATAATTCATTGGAGTTTTTTGTAATTTCAACGATAATTAGGGTATTTGTAGACGATTTATTTCTTGTAAATCAAGGATTTCCGTTATCGCCTCCTGATGGATATTGCAAAAATCTAGAGAGTTGCATTTGACAGCATAAGAGGCCTAGGGGTCGCTGAATAATATTTTTTCACGTAATCGGGGGCGGTTAAGTAAATAAGTTAGAGTACCACTAATATAAATAATTCATTAATTACCGAATTGCATTTTCTTGTTTGTGTAATAATAATTGTTGCAAGCGTCGATTATTTCTTTAATATAAATCAGTTAATTCCCGTTATCGCCCCCTGATGGGTTCTACAACAGTCCAGAATTTGACAGCAGTGAATAATTGCGAAAAGCACTAAGTACAAATTAATTTCAAGGGACGTATTTTATGAAATATCGGTTTGTATGTCAAATAGTTTGAGAACCACTGATGTAAATAATTCATTAATTAATGGCATTTTCTTGTCGGTGTAACGGTAATTGTTGTATGTTGATTTTCCCGTAACTATAAATCATGTCAACCATTTTTCTTTGTTGCTGTTTTTGCATTGGGAAACAAGACACGTTTTAGCAAAACTATTTAGTACTTTGTAGCATTGGCTTACTCATAGTGAATTCTATTGCCACACTAACGAAATTTTCATAGTCGAGCGCTCAATACCGGAACAACTGCTTGCGCAAGAAAGGCCTTCAAGGTCTTCTTCTTGCATTTCACGCATAGAGAGCATCAGCGTCATACAATTACATTACATTTTAATCGAATGTATCATATTTCTTGTGCAATTCTTCTAGAAATTACATCAACTACACGAGAAGAAGATGAAGTAGAAGACTTACGCAAAAGCGTAGAATGCAACGCATAAATTCGTCATTCGATGCGACAACAAAGAGATTGAGTGTCAATGATGACCATCTACATTTTTATACCGCCCAACACACGTAAGATGATTCGTTAACAGTTACTTAATATCTGCACGTCTACGCAATGTGGTAATTTGTTTATAAATAACGCGCATTACTCACTGCTCTTCGCATAACTATTTGCATATGAAGTATTATTGGATAATTAGCTCTCGATTAAACATCGTTTATTATATTTCCAATTACAGTTAATGCCTTATTCTAATTGTTGCTACGGAATGTTTAATGGCGGACAATGCGGTAGAATCACCTTTCACATTTAAAAACGAAAAAAGCGTCGCGCAGTCAGCCTTCAACGTGCACCAAGCGATATTTTACTTCTGACTCGATTGTACGTATTATTGTTGATAATTATTAAAATTAAATACGACGACCGCGCACACAGGACGAGACGAAGAAAACAGACGAAGCACAACATCGTATGGAGGTGATGTTCCCATAGACTCATTTTCAAAAGCATTAGTTTTATTTATTGCTTTATTATTTATTGCTATTATTCAACGATAAATGTCAGATTTACCTTAAAACAACGCGAACACACCTGTTGTATTTTTAATTCATTTGTGGCAATAATATTTCTGCGTTGAAAGTGAAAAAGTTTTATTTTGGCCTTCGTTAATTTGATTTTATCAGTAAAGTTGTCGCATTGTGAAATTTCCTGCATTTTCTTTCAAGATTTTAATCGCTTTTAAGGCTTTGTTTGATGATGACGTGAATTAAAAGTAAACTGGTTGGATATTGGTATTTAATTTTTTCTATTCTTTGAGGTTAGATGATTTTTGAACGATTTTTAACCTTATGGAAATGTTATTTAAGGTTTGTTTCTAGTTAGCGAGGTTGGACTATTTTCAAACGATTATCAACCTTATGGAAATGTGATTTACGGTTTGCTACTAGTTAACGAGATTAGATCATTTTTAAACTATGATCAACTTTACGGAAATGTGACTTTAGGTTTATGAGACTTTAAGTTTGGGTGTTTGATATAAAAGAACCAAATTACAAATAAACCCGTTGGATATTGACATTTAAATTGTCTATTCTTTGAGACTATTTTTAAACGATTACCAACCTTATCGAAATGTGACTTTAGGTTTTGTAAAATCTCTAATTTCAATAGTGAAAGAGTACAATAAAATTGACTTTTATTGGGGTTATTTATGAATTTAAAGCACGTATACTACTACTGCATCATGAAACTCACAGGATGTTGACGCAAATCGTGCGCGTGAAATTCGATTAAACAATGCGCAACGGCTGGGATTAATGCGCGTTTGTGGATCACACTTTATACGAGTTTGAAATTAACGGAGCCATTCAACGAAATATGAAAGTGTGTCTTTGGTTCTATCGACCAAGAGAGTCTCCTGCGCATTGCAAAGTAAACTTAAGTGTTTCACGTCGAGTGCACACAACGAGGAAAATGCAAGAATAAACGTAATAAAAAGTACTACTTACGACAAGTTTTCCTCTGATATAATAACTCCACAGCCGACGTCGAATAAATAACAAACACTAATTTTAAACGCTATCTAAACATTAATAAGACTTAAGTAATTGTCTAAGTAGTTATTGCACTATCACTTTGCGTTTGCACATTTTTGTCTTCAGCGAGTTTTTGGAGCGCTTCGTTAAGTGTTATCGTCGTATTTACAATTGCACATCGTCCATGATTGCGTTTCGTTCGTTCGGTGGATTGTTTATAGAAATCGGGAAGCAGGAAGACCGTTCGCTGGCCGCGGTCGTCAAAGTGCGCGAACAGCTGAACGCGAGATACCCACACTGGCAGCGCGAAGAAATTTCTTCGGCGATTTCGCTTGAATGTTAAGACGACGCGAGCTGCGCATGCGCAGTCGCAAGTGAATGTCTTAAGTAATGTCCAAAGAACTTAAGCGCGGAACTTGGCTTGGTGCGTGCGTAGGCTGACGATTCGCGTTTGTTCAACTTCTTGCGTTCGCGACTTGGAGTTGTTGCTTAGGCAACTTTTTCGTCAACATCGTCATCGATTAATAACAATAATTATGCGAAGATTTGGTAATATTCAACACTGGTTTTTTGGTGAAAAAAACGCCGATGAGTAATCCAATAATTTTTGGTGATTCAATTCATAGCGACGACTTTCAGGTATTTTCACAGCAATTAATTGAAATTTTTTAAGAAATTTAGACGATTTTTTCAATTTAATTATTACATTTTTTACAGGATTCAGAGTGATACTGGCAATGAGAGAAACAGCAGTGATAAAGAGATGCGAATGTTAATAATAATTACTGAGAGTAAATAAAGAATAATTATATTCAAATATTTATAATATTTCATTCAATAGGTATAAGAGTTTTGATGTTGGTTTAATTATTGTTCATATATTATTTCATAAATACGTAAAGCCAGCGTTATGGTTGAGAAATGTTTATAATTTAATGAACTATAAACCGCAATCACAAATGCTACTATTGCTTGGCTATTAAGATTTTGTTTAGTATTTAATAATGTATTGAAATTTAAATCAACTTTTTAAGATGACGCACCTCAAATTTGAAGTTTTTTATAGATAAATACAATTACGTATATTAACGTCATATGACGTACCCAAAATTTGAGCCCGTGTTTCTAGTCGCGTCATATGATCCGGGAAAGACGGTTGTTATATTTTTACAAGAATGTAGAGTGTGTTGTTATATATCCAGAAAATAGCCTTTTGTCTCCTAAGATATCTTCAGAATATTTTCGTATACAACTCAAATTGAGAAAATTAATGGAAAAACTCCTTTAGAAAGGAAAAAATTCTGTCATTCTTAATCTTTTTTTACCTTGGGAGTGTTGGGTAGGAATAAAAAATATGCAAAAATATTATTTTTGGTGTAGTTCAACGCATCGGGGGGCTGACGGACCGCATGGAGGCCGCTTGCCGTACGATGTGCAGGCCTAAAATACTAAAAAGAAAGAAAAACGATTTTTAAACTGTCGTTGTTGGCATAACTCATACTAGCAATAGTGAATTCTAAACAAAAGTAAATTTGTGATGCCCAACGAATTCCGGCTCCTTACGAGATGCATTTATAGACAATTTATTGAAAGATTGAAAAGTTTAATTTTTGGGTAAGACGCACCAGGGACGTTTAAAATTTAAGTCAATTTTCTAGGTTTTCTTTTTGCATATACTAGTTTAGGAAATGGGATAATTCGTTCCAAATGGAAATAACAGATAAGATACTCTGTTACTTTCGTTTGGAACGAATCATTCTTACAATAGGTTATGCCTACTCAAATTGAAATAATCGAATTGATACAACTTTATCCTATGATAAGATATGATAATATATAAGTCCGGAAATTAAACAGTGACCACTTTGTTTTCAATTATATTATCATTCTCTTCTTTACACATTAAATTTACGAAAAAAGTTACAATTATTACGGAGAACAATCGAGAATAATAAATGAAATTAATAATTATAATAATTTAATAGGTAGAATATTTTAATTGTTTGTTTAATTATCTAAATACGACAAGCAATAGCTATAATTGAGATATCCATTGTGTTAAACATTAAAATTTAATAAAATACTAAACCGAATTACAAATGCAATTAATGGTCAGCTATTAAGATTTTAATATGCAGTTTAAATCAATATTATCTTACAGAAGTATCAAGTATATTTATAGAATGCTCTATTAATTCTCAAGATAGCTTCGGAATATTCTGCGAGAGATGTTATAAGTAAGTCTTGAAATAATAAATTCTAAAATACTTGAAAGAAATACTTAATAAATTATCCTATTGTTTTTCACTTATTCTTACAATGGGTTATGCTTACTCCAATTAGAATAAATGAGTAGATACAATTTTATCCTGGTACCCTAAAATATATATTTTATTACTGAACCCATCTTCTAAGGCAGTGCCTATATTATTTTTTCGTCATTGCGACGTGCTCAGACTTCTTTACAGACAAAAATTTTAATGAAAACGAATTTAAAATTTAAAATTATTATCAAGTATAAACGTTTTGTTGTTTATTGTATGATTCTCTACATATCATAAATACATCAAGCAATAGTCGTAATTCAAAAACATTAAAGTTTATAATTTAATGAACTACTAAACGGAATTACAAATGCTATTAATGGTTGCCTATTAAGATTTTAATTTGTATTGAATAATGAATTGCAGTTTGAATCAATACTGCTTTACAAGACTATTCGTAATGTTCGGAATAATCATAGAACTATTATAACTTCCAAAATGGCTTCGGAATATTCTTTAAGAGGTGTTAACAAACTAAATGCGTTTTTCACTCTAAGTCCTAAAATAATAACTTCCAAAGAACTTGAAAGAAGTAATAGATTATCCTATTGTTTTTCATTTATTCTTACAACCGCTTATGCTTACTCGAATTGGAATAAAAAATCTGATACAACCTTATCCTGGTACGGTAAAATATTGGACCAAAGTTCAAACGCCGTGACCACTTTGTTTTTGATAATTTTATCAAGATGCGCTCAGACTTCGTTGCAAAGTAAATATGCAAAAATGTTTAAGCTTTTTGATTCGATTGATGAAGCATTCCACCGAAAATTCCATATAAATGTGAAACCAGTGGTAACGTCAAAGTATATGTTTGGATTTCATTTAATTTGTATTCCTTTCAATGTACTTGACTTCAACTTAATCTACTTTCAAGAAGGATGGGGTTTATATGTGTATTATGTGTTTGATATAGTCGAAGTGTACTTGATAACAATCTTTGCACTTCATATGTATTTTATCCTGGACAATATCAACATGCGAATTCTAAAATTGATTGAATTACTGGAAGATGTTCATTTTCTTAATGAAGCAAGCGCAATTAAAACTATTGCAATTGTGTTTGACAAGATTTGTGAAGTTATGGATTTGTTTAATTATTCTTACGGTTGGTGCTACTTCTTCTTGTTCATTATATTATTACTTAATGGTTTAGGATGGACGTTATCATTAATAAGGCTTGATTATGCTAATGGAGAGTCAGGAATTGCATATTATTTATTACTACTATGGATCATTTATAATTTAGTAAGTAGTTTGTTTAAATGGTAGAAAATTAAGAGTTTTACTAACGTATGCTTTATTTAATAGACGATTGGATTTATTGCAATTATTAATTGCGAACGTATTAAACGTAATATGCAAAGATTAAAGTCGCAATTCTTTAAAATTACATTCAGATATCAAAAATCTGTGGTGTTTAGAAGAGATTTATTGATGTTAGCAATAGCAGCTACTCGAAATGTACATATTTCAGCTTCTGGATTCTTTCAGGTTGATTACAAACTAGTTTTACCATTTTTAAGTGGTCATATTACTTACACTATTGTTATCCTGCAAAATGAAACTGATTGAAAGAAGTTATCAATAGTTAATGTATAAATTTATAATTCTAACTGACGAGCAATTGGTAGCGTGTGGATAAGGTGCATGACTAGTAAGTGGAAGATCCTGTGTTCGAATCCTCCGGATAAGTTGCTGCTCCTATTGTTGCTTGTAATACAAAATGTAATATGTATTCTTATATATACGAGTTTTCTTAAAACAGTCTTCATACGGAAATAGTTGACGAAAATAGTATAAACCATCTGAAGATGATCTTAACGTATGCTCTGGGGGTCTTATTGAACTCACATTTATGTCTATTTAGAGCCCCCTAAGATACATCGTATAAAGTTGCCTTCCTTTTGGATTAGACACAATTTTATAACTAGTTTAAATTAGAACTAAGTAATACTAGACTATTGACAGCTTGCATGAGTGATTTTGATTAAACTTAAAACATGTAATTTACTTTCAAAACTTTGCCAATATCCCGGCTTCGGGGTTCGAACCTGAGACGGCCAAACTGCACAGCAGATCACAAACCAACTGCGCCAACAACTACTCATGCAATTCATTTTAAAACTTGTGTTTAATGTTTACACTTCATTTGGATTCGTATGAACATTGCTATAATACTTTTATTGCGATTACAATGTATTTACTCGTATATGGTTTACAATATGTATATTATTACTTCTATCATACAACAATTCACAATACAAGTTCGGCATAGATAATAAAAGGTCGATAACAGGTAACAGGTTTATTCAGTTAAATCATACCGTTCAATTAATCGATTCACTTAATTTCGCTTAGAAAGGTTGCCACATCGTAGTTGATAAGTGATAATTTGTTAGTGCTATTGTTTGTCGTCAATCACTTATCTCGTTTCTCCTGAAAACAGAACAGTAATTATATTCTCTCTAATTAAAAATCTATTTAACTTAGACACAACACCTAATTTTAATTGCAATCAGGATCTGGTTCAGTTATTGTTTCAAGACACGTTGGCTCTGGATATGGCAAGGTTGCAGGACAGGATTCAGGATCTGTTTGATGCATGCATGAGCCAAGATGACAAGGGCAAGAATCATCTTCACCAACATCAGTGACATTTGGTTGACATGCTTGGGAATCCTCACATTCACATTCAATAGATTTGTGAGCTACATGCTCTTTAGCATCATCATCATCTTCAGTAAGTTCTCGTAAATCACTTGTAAGTTCTCTATAAGCACCAGAGCGCTTTTGAGCCTCTATCCATTCACATGGATCTTGTTTTCGTACCTGAGTAATGACCACAGGCTTTTCCACCTTAGATTGATCTGTAAGTGAAGCAGTTGTGGTTGAGACAAATTCAGAAATTGTTGATAACACTTCAGATGCACTGCTAGGTAGTTTTGGCAGCTGTGGAAGTTGTAATGGTGTGTCACCTTTTTTCACTGAACAATTAAACATTCATTAACATCCATTACTGTATTTAAAAATCATATCTAGAATTATTTGGATAAATAAAATATCTTACCACCATAAATAAAGTTGTATGCAATTGTTGCATAGTTGTGGCCTTCATCAAGTGCAATAGTGCCATACTCCTTTGCTTCTTTTGGGAAACATACAGAGGCCATGCCTAAAGCACCAATGCTAGTGTAGATAATCTTCTTGAAGAATCCTCCTCTCAATCCAAATATGAAACCAGTCAGACCACCAATAGCAATAGCTGGTCCTTTTGGAGCAGGATTCTCCTCATCGCCCAAATAATCAACAAGCCCTAAAACCAATTGTTTAATCACATACCATTAAATAACAACAAACAATCTTACATTGAGCACTCTCAACTCCTTCCTTGATGTATTCATTTCCCATGTTTTCATATTTCTTAACTTCATTGCATACTGAGCTGATGTTCATACGCACTGACCTGATTGCATCTTCAATGAAGCTACATGACTGCTGTGCTGCTGAAGGCCGCAATTTGCACTCATCTATTTGTGGGGGTGGAACATAAAGGGGTAAATCACTTCGTCGACAACATTTGAGATCATCAGGTGCAATCACAGCAGCTGAGAACACTAATCTTGTAATAGCCTGAAAATGGTATTGCCACAATCAAATTTAATTATGTACACTTTAATTCACTACTTCTTACTCGTCCACTCATGTTGAATCTATGTGTATTATTAATCAAACGGTATCAACTCCAAAATTTTTCAGAACGAAAATATTACATAAAACTGACTGATTCAATGTGAGGTTAAAGCCAAACGAATTTTTATCCGGCGCAAGAGGGAGTTGTCAAGCGGTTCAAATAAAATTCGTATTTGCTTTCCCGGGAAATTTGCGGTAAATGAAGCGCGCACTTTAATTAATCCAATTTACTCAATGACACATGTTAAAGAAATATGAAAATGACATTCAACTTTCATTATAACATCCAACATTATGAGATCCAATATTGTATTTATTACTGTTACAAAAACAATAATATTATTATTGAATTCATTATTTGATTGTGAATTTAATAACTTCATACAACAAATGCGACTATTATTAGCGTAAAGAATACAGCATTACATTTATAGGATTGTGATAAAATTTAATGCACCTGAATATTACTGCATATAACACAATTTCGTCCTGGAAATGCAATTGCGGTTGACATTCTGAATAATTCATGATTCTTCACGCGACAGGTCTAGCTCATTTTAAATTTATTCTCTAGACATACTCAATGTGACCCCTCCGCCCCCAAATCAATGTTAATTTAATTAAATCCTTAAATAAGTGCTTTCGAACACTTGACAAGAAATATTATTAATTAATTAAAAACAATCACAAAATTCATTAAATTAAAATTAATGCAATAATCAAGCGCGTGTATATTGAAATTATCGATTATCTGTTTGTCTTTCTAGCACAGGTAAAGTCGGAATACACACTAAGGAAGATGGACGTAACGATTGTAACGTAGTATGGATCGCATGTTACTCAAGTATAAAAAACCATGCGACTTTGCATGCCGTCCGGACTTGTAAATAATCGATAGTTTTCTTTTCCAAGGCGACCTATGTTGTTATTCCCGCTAGAAGCGTATGAAATTCACTAAAGTGAGCAACGTGTACAGGTGCGCATCGTTCGTCACCCCTTCAATAACTGATTCACCGTAGTGGCTCATCAGTTTTGCGCTGCTATTCCAACGAATTCAACGTATTTTGCGCTCGCTCTTCACCATCTCAATATGTTTTCGCACGTTGACGTCGCGACTAAAAGTGTTGATTAATCTCTTTCATCGTCGACTGCAAACTAGCTATGGATGGCAAGCGAAATTTAGGTGCTATTAGTAAAATATCCTTGCCTTTCTACGAACCGCCACCGCGCAAAACAAGTGCGGACATTATCAACGAAGCGCGATTAGCAATTCGAGGTAAGTTCTGCACAACTTTTCGCCAACTTAGAAATATTCATTTTCCAAATGCGTTCTACTTCGACCTACTTCCGGTCCTTACACTTATTACCCTGCAATTTCCTTGAATTGCACCCTTTGTTGTCAACAAACAACATTGGAATTATGCACACATAGTTAAACTTGGTACGCGCTGAAAATAGAAATGAATTAGCGGTTAATAAATAATCAATATTTATACAATACGTGCACAATAAACCAATAAAATTTCTATCTATCTAATTACTCCAAGCCATGAACGCTATCACGATTTGCATGCGCTCACGCATTGCGACTGACAATTCGCGTGCGTTAATCTAACAAAGCAATTTGACGTTTTCCCATTTGCGTTTCCAATTATACAGATATTTTTACTGCGTATATTTTCATGCAGATTCACAAATGGCTGATAATTCATTTGCGGCCACATCCATTAAACCCCTGCAGACCAAACGGCCGTTTACGCCACGCGATAAGGAGCGGTTGCTCTTTGGCAAACGCACAAAAAATCGTCCTCCCAGCTCATTCAGGTATGACTGCCATCCTGCAACAGAATAGATGTTAATATCAGATTATGCAATAGTTTAAAGTACTTACAAAACGAGGCTGAATCCTCAATACCGCCAACCACGCCGGAAAATGCAGCCTTGCAACCGGAAACGCGCAGTCCACAAAAGCGTCCTCATCAACGGTCCAACTCCATCGCAGAGATTACGGAGGGTCGCATCTTTAATCTCGGTGTTAAGGAAACTCATCAGAAAATTCGCCTTCCCTCACTGGAAAGCATCAAAGCGATTCATAAGCGCAAATTGGGAAAGAATACGTACTCCCTGGATAACTGTAATTAAAACGACGCCATTAAAACTTTCCATGGATTCAATATTTCATTTTCTAGTACCTGAGGAGAATGAGTGTGGAACTGATGTTACAGGACCAATTAGGAATGCATTTAGCTCCCCACAGGAGCGCACCGACTACAATGAAAACATGCGCTCAGGAGCATTCGGACGATTATTTAAACAACCCCAACAAGGACAGCAACAGCAGAATCTCTCTCAATGCCTATTGCTCGGTCCGCAGAATCTGAACAAAATCTTTGGGAACAAGCAGATTGTTAACAACTCGGACAACCTCTTCACGCAATCAGGTTACTTGTTCCACAGAACGCAACCGTCGCGTAACGCTTCTTATTCCCTAGCGGATATAGCTCAGCCGTCGCCGCCAATGCCGCCGCCGCTCACCGTTCAGACGGTCATCGATTTGCTGAATCGCGAAAGTGCTAACGTTTGCGAATCAGACGGCGTCAACGAACCGGTAGTCATCGGTTTGTTGAACTCGCTCTATGATTGTATGGAAACCGAAGGAATGTTGACCTCTAAAGTTAGCTCTAAAATGAAAATACACATACTGAAATGCCTCTATAAATATGTGGAGAGCAAAAATGAGGAGTTGCTGTTAGCGATCGCCCGCATTATTCTCGCTGTACGTACAATCAATCATAATTGATTACTTATCGATTTGGCACACAATGTGCGATGTCCTAATTTTCATCCTTTCATGTGATTAATGATTCATGTCTCTTACTTTTGTTGCCAGCTCAAAGTAACCGGAAACAATTTAAGCGGAGTTTGCAAGTTAATATTTAAAGTATCCAAGAACGATAAGAACGATCAACTATTCTGTAACAAGAACCTATTAGGTGAGTAAATACACGTCGTATGCTAACATACAAGCAAGTTTTAACATTGCAGAGCTTTTTATTGATGCTATCGGACGATCAAGCCCTTTGGACGACGCTGAGGCATGCGTTTACGGCTATGGATCGATCAAATTCCTTACGATGAATGCGAAACTTTTGCAGAAAATCTTATCGCTGGGAATTCTACCCTTAATGGTGCTCCATATTAAACTCGTTAATAACGCAGTACGTGCAACTGAAATAAAGTAAAAAAATAAAAACCCAAATCTCATGTATTTCAGAAATGCGAAAAGATTCAAATCCCCGAACAAACCAACCATGCATTGTTCCAATTAACTGGGGCATTGCGCAACGTGGCCTCGGATGAAGATATCTATGAAAACTTTGTGACTTCCCAAGCGATTCCGGAATTGTGCCTTGCAATGGGTATTTTCTCAGCGGATCTAGACATTATCAGTAACATCTCACGCATATTCAGCACCATCTCCACGAATGAAGGTTGTTGTGATGCTATTGCGTCGCATAAAGATATATATCGTATCTTTATTACCCTCTTCGAAAAATATCCTGGTAACGAAGAGATCATTGTGCGGTTGACCTATACGATGGGTAACATTGTGGCCAATTTAGACAACACTCGTGTCAAAGTAATTGCCCCAAATTGCTCTGCTTTATGGTTACGACGATATTCATGAATATCATTTTAGTTTTACAACGAAAACAAATCAATTAAATCGCTCCTCCATTTATGGCGCATTTACTTAGACCGAACGTTAAAGTATTGCTCATTAAGTATTGAGAATGGAGGTTCCGATAACACAAATTCCGAAGATGTGATGATTAAGGTAACGCAACTTGCATTATTTATTTGATATCCTAAAAGTAATGCTTGAAGTTGTAGATTATTAGGATTATAGCCAACATGGCTATTAATCCGGACATTGGAAAAACGATGAATAGCACCTACGGTGCGCAACTAATAGACGAATTCCTCAAAGTATTGATCAGTAATCCCTTCAAGAAAAACGAAGAACTAGTCCTGTCAGTGTTAAGCACGTTGAATAATTTATCGTTTTACTATTCGCCCGACATGGACGAAGATATATTCCATATAAAGCAAATCGATATCATGGAAGGTGAGTTAAATCAGCTACCGCGTGAAATCTAAAATATTCAAACCGAATTAGATTATTGGTAAAAGCTTTTAGTACGTACTCACCGCAAGTAATTTAATTTCCAGCCATTACGGAATACATAATGTGCGATAACAAAGAGAACGTGATTGAAGCAATGAGAATCCTTGGTAATCTTTCCCGATCGAAGATAACGCGCGACTACGTGGCCGAATCCAGCAACTTTAAGTCTTTGATTGAAATTTTAAATGGAGGTCAGTTTGACAATCTTATCATTATCCACCCTCAATTCACATCAATAATTTCAGATGAAATTAACTTAATTAAAACAACCGTTGGCGTCTTCGTAAACCTAATGTCCGATCCAAGAAACCGGAAACTATTCCAGAGCGAAAACGGCATTGAAAAACTTGTCAAAGTGCTCGCAACCTATGGCCAGTACGATTGGACATTATCAATGCTCGTATGCCAAGTGATATGGAACTATTCGATTGATAGCAGCAACTTATATGACGCATTTTCCGATCAAGAAATACAACGCTTAATCGCAATACTGGTTGACTTCCTGGACGAAGGAAAACTCTTCGGGATTAGCGACTCGCAGGAAAACATCGATGTCTTTATTACGCACGAGTACATTGCATGGGAGGAATTCGCTAATGTGGGTACTAATCTGCTGGAGAAATTCGAAAATTTCCTTGATAAAATTGACATGGAAAATGCTCGTATTGATGCCCACATGAACTACACCGCCACTGCGGCTAAAGTTGATTCGAGCACTAATATAAGTTTTGCTGCATGGTAATAAGCAGGTAATGAGTCCAATTTTACTACCACATATTCATAAACATTATATACATAAATGTATGAACATTAAGTGTATTGAAGATTCTATTCGCTGAAATAAAATTTCACTCTATATTTATGTAAATTTTATTAACGTCACAAACTAAAATTGACTATTACATACTACTAAGTTATATCGTTCTCGTTTTCGACTCAGCGGTTAAACGCATTCGAGTTTTCGTTTTCTTCGTAATCGCTAGTATGAAAAACACTCTGTTAAGACAAGAATAGTATTGCTACCAACTTGCAAAGATTCATCCAAAAAGTGCGTCAATAGCACGCTATAAATATACAAAATTTGATACATCCTTCGTGTTTTTTCTTTTTGATTAGAGAGATTATAACACAGCTTTGTATGCCCGGTACTTACAACACGGTCCAAGATATATAAAACAACTCCCACTATCTTCTCCACAAGTATAAACGAATTTAAAGAACAAATACATCTCCAATAAACAATAATACTTTAAATTAACTGATAACAGCGAATAATTTGGTTTTAGTCTTTGAGATTAACGTAGCGACAAAATTTAGTAATTGTACTAAATTATAACAGATAATAAATTAGCTTCAGTCAGTAGTACTCAAGTAAGCAAAGAAAAATAAACAAATAAAATAATACAACGAGTAATAATAATCATAAAAACAAGGCTCACAAAACACAAATCCTATAAATACATTGAAATGAATATTCCCCATAAATATCCACCCAATCTTAATATCAATATAGTTGCGTGCATTAACAAAAATACGCGCTCAACACAAAATTTCAACTCTTATAAAATACATGTTTTAAACGCTTCAAAAGTTTCCAACAATATTCGAAAAATATCCCTTATTTTACCAGCTTTCTTACTTTTCGTAGTTCATTTAATTTGTAAGTGTATAAATATATGAAAAATATACTTACACAAATAGAACGTTTCACTGTATTGCAAGATATATTGCTTTTCGGTCTTTCATTAGACGTATCTTTAATGTCAGAAGACTAAGCGTCAGACTTCTGACGGATCAACATCCTCAATGCTCATTAGAGATGGCTGATAATCTTTGTCTGAGCGTTCAGTGAGATACTGCTTAGCGTCAAACAGCTCCACCTAAATAGATACCAAAAACAATTTAACTTGTAAACAAAGTTTTAAATAAAACCAACCTTGCGCACCAGGCCTGGGTGCTCGTTATTTATCCGGTCCCATTCGATCGGTGGCACCAAACATAGCGGTGACATTGCTAATCGCGCCATGTACTCGATTGAATATTGATATTTACCGTTCGCCTCCGGTACTGTGGTGCCTTTCATAATCTCTTCGATGGACATATTTGGGCGGCGTAAAATTGGTGACGGTAATACCTCCTCACTCTGGCCATTGGCTACAAGACCGGGCGCCGGCAATGAGTCAGGAGGCAATAACGGTGGCAAATCAGCCGCCACCGCATGTGGAAGGCTATCAAAGCTGCTGAATTGTCCAATGTCTTGAATCGGCTCGCCGGAAAAGTACTCATCAAGAATGAGTTTGCTGGTCTAAATAACGAATTGACAATTTAAAAGAATTCAAAACATCCTTCTCATAATATTATGACTTACGCGAACCAAGTCCAAATTATCACCGGTAATTTTAATAGTGTGACCTCCAGAAACAACCGTGTATTTGTATTCACCAAGGCTGGCATCGTTTGTGCTCAAGCTATGGATCAAAACCCGGCCGCGGTTCTGAGGAAGACCACTTTCCTCTGAAGCGGAAGAATTGATACTGGAGCTCGAACCAGTCAAAGGACCACCAACAGTACTCTGTTCGCGGACTGGAGATGCATTGCGACGAATTGTATCTTCAATCAGTTGCTTTGCGTGACTACAACAACGCTATTAAAACACGCACTCACCACAAGCATTTTAATACATACTTGATACTCTCTTCATTTGCGCCGGTAATTTGCACGAGCCGCTCTTTTGCACCAGGGTTCACTGCAACATTCATAGCATGTTAATAATACTCCTGCATCGATTAGAGTTGTTGTGCGTAACAACAGCCAACAAACTGCTGATTCACAATCTCATTAAGCAGCACAACAACTCTCTAGAAATTCATTAGATATGTAAAATGCATTAATAAAATTAATAGTATTACAAATGCATTTAAATATGATAAAAAGAAAGTGTCGTGTCAGGGCAAAGTGGTACAAATACAGTTAACACAAAACTATCTGCCATGACTTAATTAGGAAGACCTTGCAAGCAAAAACAACTGAACACAAATACAGTCCACCTAAAGGAAATAACTAATAATAGCTGCAAAAAAATGTTGAAATTATTTTTATGCATTCATAGTGTTTGTTCATTGCTTATGATATGTGTATTCATTGAAGTATGTCAACACACTGAGATTAACGCATGTGAGCTTTTTAACATAGATTAGTGTGCATATTATTAAAATTTGCATAGAAGCGGTCTGGTTATAATAAATCAAGCGCGTTTGGTTACTATCGCACATTTTTTAGCAAATGTGCAAGCACACTATCTGAGCGCATTTGCGCTTTTCCAGACAGCAAAGCTGGAAATCTTGTTATCTTGCTTTCTCTATTTGCGTAGCAACTGTGTGTTGTTTTCAGTGTCAAATTTTACCTCGCTGAAACGATATGACCGTTTCGCTTAGCTCTTCGATCATGTGGACTCTGCGCCCTTTGATTCCCATCACTATAATCACATACAAGACATTTCATTTATGAAATGCTGCTAAAGTTGCGCAACTTGATGACAATCTCAATATATGATACTTAAATTTATGCCTAATCTCCAACTTACCTTTGCCAGAATCTGCGTTTCTAATTACAACCTCATCCTTGCAATAGTTTTTGCCGGGTATGCGTGTGGGCTGTTTGAATTTGCCTGATGGTTTTATTACTTCACCTGGTGCAAGTAGAGGTGGACTGTTTGATGTTGAAGACATAGAGAGCATTGATTCTGCCAAAGCTGACATATCTGATGTTTCCGCCTACAATTGTATCATTAGCAAGAAACTCAAAAAGAGGCTGGCTTAATCATACTTTTTTGCGATAATACTGCGTCATCAAATCTGAGCCCTTCCAATCATTGGCGCGCAGTTCGATAAGTTCGAGTAAATGTAGTCGTGATAAGAAGTCCAGCCGCGTATCGTCTTGGGAACTATTCCTAAAGACGATAAACGCACGATTCAGCTGATCCTGGTAGAGGATGTCTAGATAGGCACCATACACCTAGAAATAAACAAACATAAGGCCTTTGTAAACATGCCAACATGACACTGATGAAGTATGCACCTTCAAGTGTTGGCACAAATTAATAATACTGTCTTTGTATGAGATGGTTGGATCAATCTTGGATGATGCAAGCAGAGCAGCCACTTGGTCCACAGCCTGCATGACGTTCTCAACTAAAAGTGCCATGTAAGTACTCAGCTGTTCAAAGGACTACTGCTGCTACTTACCAGTGGACATGACACCATCCTGTTTGAGTTTGTTGGCGAGTATTTGCGCCTGGCTGTGTGACTTTATCAACTCATGTTGCTTCTGCTTGGGATACTTTAACCTGGATGAAATGCCCAGCGACATTGTTGATGTTATTGTTGTTGTTTGGACCAACTGCAATCGTATTGGCGTCGAATCGGATTAGCGTCACTGCAAATGGCCATGGTAAAAGGTTAGCCAAAAAAAGGCAGGTCCACATTAGGCACAACCGAATGTGATAAAATGAAGCGCATATTCGGCCCGTGTTACAAAAAGTGCGTGACTCATTCGCGCCGCGACGAGCGAGATGAAAAAGCCTCTTACTTAACGTGTGCGAAATCGTCGCCTACGAACCGCAGCCACATAGCAGATGTGTTGCGTTTCGCTGGTGGCGGCAAATAAGCAAACACAGATGCAGGATTTTCGCAAGATCGGGTATTGGAATGCGTGCGCGACAAATATTTACCTGCAGGACGTCGAGATGGCTAGCGAGTGAAAGACGGATGCGAAATACGCTGCAGCACCAACATATGCACCTTGCAGTGCCACCGTCGACACAGCCACAGCAGTAGCACAACAGTACCACGCACACGAGTAAATCTCGCACTTAAACACGCTGCAGTAGCGAACTGTAAAATTAACAACAGCAAAAAAGCGACAGAGTTCTCTCTGCACACCACGTGGTGTCACAACAGCTCACCAATCGCTCTATTTCTATTCGTGCGTTCATTCCGCACGCTCATTGCTTTGTTAACTTTTGTACCTTTTTTAAAAATATGCCAAAATGACATTGGAAAAGATTGGGGTCAATGCTCTTCCGTTTTGCGAAGACTAATTTAACATGATACTCTAAATTCCTTCAACTCCATACCCCAATAAGGATCTGAAAAAATAACCACAAACCATAAACTGTATATATCAAATAAGTTCTATTTCATACAATTAACAAAGGGTAATTACAATTTTGCATTTGATTGCTGCAGTACAGTTTTCTGGACTATCCATAATAAAGTCGAAACTAAAATAATATTCACAAATTTATTAACTAATCATTGTGCTATTTACTTAGCGCACGATTACGAAGTGACTTTCTGGCAAATTGCAATCCTTAGAGACGATTACCAATTAGTTCAATAGTGGACGCTTATTGAAAATATGCGACTATATATAATATATAAACCTTTAGTTATCAGTTACGAGGCTCTTCTATTTCCGCGACGGTAGCAGCAGCTGGGCGGCCGTCATCGCGTCGGGGAACAAAGAATGATAATTGATTAAGGGCACATACGCTGCCGTAATAACGCGTCCGGCAAACCATCGACCATGTAATGAATTAACTGATGCAACCGCTGTCGCAATGGAAGGACATTTCACGTAGACATTTCCCTGTGGGGAACCCTTGTCCACGTAAACGTGTAACACGCCACCGTGTTTATTGCATTCTTCGATCACGTCATCGCGGATTTCAATATCCCAATTTTGATTCGACTCACTGCTCGGATCGAACATATTGCTCAGCATAAAGCACTGAGTGGCAATCGGCGGGGTTGTTGTCTGCTGAACTTGTGGTACAACCGGCTGTCCAGTTGCCATACTGAGAGCATTCGCTGCGGGTGCGGGAATTTGCATACCAGCACCTTCTGCCAGTTTAAACATCAACTGCAAACGTCCCGTCGCGCCAAGGTCAATACCAGAACGATCCAACTCGTCAGAGTCCAATAGAGATGGTCCTTGTTGTTGTAGGTCAAGGCGTTCCGTCACGTTACCGACTTTCATCGGTCGCCCAGCCAGTTCGAATCCATTGAGCTGCTCCAACGCCTTCTTGGCATCGTCGCAATTGTGGAATGTTATAAACCCGTAGCCCTTGGAGCGGCCCGTCTCTGGATCCATAATCAATTGTATATTATCTATCTTACCATACGGCTCGAAAATGCCGCGCAGCATATCCTCCGTGATGTTAAAGTGCAGTGAACCGACATATAGTCGCATAGGACCAGTCATCCCCTTAGGCATTAAATTTGGCATGGCATTACCCATTCGGTTCTTTTCTGCTTGAGTGTGCTGAACAATAATGGGCACTCCAAGTAATTTCTGTCCGGATAATCCAAGAGCCTACAAAGTAAACACGTTATACAAAGTTTTAATACCCTCCAACTCTCTACTCACCAAAGTAACACTCTCTGGATCTCTAAATTCAATATAGGCAATGCCTTTAAACCGTCGCGTTTTATTGCAAGTTATCATACGCACATCACGCACCTTGCCCACCGAGCTGAAGAAGTCTTCCAGGTCTCGGTTGCGTATCCGCTGGCTCAACTGCATCACGAACACAGTTCGCGCATCGCGCTCCTCTGGACAAAGCTCTTCGGGCGGCGACCCAGTACGATTATAGCCTAAACCAATAGGCGAACGTCCTTTTTTCGGAAACGGATATCTAATGGACGGAGGCGATGCGGACCGTTTTCGATGCACCGGCGATTTGGAACGTCTATGCTCACGTTCCCGACTCTTACGCCGTCGGTCACCGCGCTCTTTGGGCGATTTCGACGCGCGACGGTTCTCTCGTGACCGACTGCGCTTATCACGCGAACGCGATCGCCGCCTATCCCTGGACCCACGGCGACGATCTCGCGATTTACTACGCTTCCGATCACGCGACCGTCTCCGCTCCTTCGACTTGCTTCGCTTCCTATCACGATCCCTTTCCCTCGACTTGCTTCTACTTTTCCTCGACCTCCTACAATTAAATCAGACATTAATCCACTTGCTACAACAAGACATTGAGAGTACACTTACTCGGTTGATCTCCGCTTACTGCTCTCAGTTCCACCATTTTCCTTATGCTTCGCATTGGTATTCTCGTCCTATGAACAGCAACAGCAATTGTGATGAAGTGGAGAAGAGGGGGCGTCGCAGACAAAAGGGATGTGCGAAAACAAAAACGCATTAATCAAATGAATCAAAACTACGTATACAATAAAATGACGAATGCAGCGCATCGCCACAGATTGCTCAGCAGTCATTACGATGAGCACAACACGGCCGCTTGCATATTGCTCGCGCAATACGAAAGCACCGCATTTTCATTCAGTCAACAAAAATGAATACGAAATTATCATATAGAAATAACGAATAGAAATCGTCGTATGGTTTACGGAGCAGCTCGATGGTCGATTCGATAGCTTGGGTCGGCCCTGAAGTCGTCTGGCTGAGATGCAAATTGCGTTCGCCTCCCGCAAGATGCGATTACGTTCGCAAGATACATTGAGATCGTGAGATTGATAGCCGCGAATCGCGTGTATTTTGTATTCGTTACGAATGCTTTTGCTTTTTTGGTATCGACGTCTAGTCGGGACTAGACTTACCGTCGTCCAGACTTAACACAACTAGAGGAAGGATGCTGGGTTTTACTTGATCCAGAGATTCAATCAAATACGTTCTGAAAAAACACACGCAATAAGAGACCAGGCGCCACAATAACTGTTCGATTTTTTTATTGTTTGTTTGTTTGCTTGTATGCTTTAGATTTGAATTTGTTGTAATTGACATTGGCTGTCGATTGGCTGACTGATTGCGATGATTGTCCTCGTGAGCCAAGCGCCGAGCAAGACTCCATCAATGTTTGCACTGGTCATGTAATTGCCTGCAAAATCGAGTATGTTGTGCTCTGTGAAAATGCGTTACGTGTGCGTGCAAATCGTGTAATGTAAAAGTATGTACTTTCTGGCAGAGGGACGCCTATATTGCAATAGAGTGCTAGCGTTTTTTCGGCCTGCAGATCGACTGACTTTCGAAGTCGAAACACTACACACACAACTGCGTCGGGATCATAGTGTCTGTCCACAGCAACAACCCTAAGCGAGAAATGTACCCATCAGCAACAGTATAACAGTAATATCACTATCAAATAAAATTGTAATAGTTATAAACAAATTTAGTTGAGTTCAGTTAAGTAAATTGAGCAACATAAAATTGAAACAAGAGAAAAAGAAAGCAGCTCCAATCGCATATGTTGTACAATAGACAAACATTGTTTACATCTGCTTTCTTCAGCATGTCTTTTCTCTTTTGAGCTTGTGAATTTGGAAACTTGCTTTTGATACAACTGTGATCATTACAGAATAGACACTCAAATGCTTAATTTGCTTACGAACTAAATTATAGTGACTGAACAGTACCTGGTTGGCTTTACTTTTTTCAGTTAACGTGTCGATGGCGTAAGAGACCGATTTTAACCTCATTAGTCTAAAATTAAAATTACGATGTAATGTAATAAAAAATCATTACAAACACGTAGTTGTTTGCACTTTCATCAAATATTGGCTAGCGCAACACTGTGCACAGAGCATGCAAACGAAATGTATTCAATTATAACGTGTAACTACACATTATTTTTGGTTTGCATACTCTATACATGTTACACTCAATGTCACGTTCAAATTTCAAGAGCTATCGCAATATAACAAGTATGCACAATAATGGTAAAACTTATCTGCTTCTATATTACTAAATTATTACCAACGAACGATTAATCTACTTCGTTGCCACTTACGTCTTTCTTAAATGGAGCCTCGAGCATCGCCTCCACATCAAAGTCCTCGGCCATTGTGAACTGGCGTTTGGTGAGCCTCTGAATTGAACGGGGCCTGGGTGTTGTCTCTGCAGCAAGTCTGCGAACGGTTCAAATCACAATAAACGCTGCTATTACCTCGCCGTACCACAATAACTATAAATACGCGATTCTAATTAACTATAACAATAGGGAGAAGCGATTATCCGGAGGTACGTCCACTTGAGAGATCAATTGCTTCAAGTCGCCATATTGTGTCAAATAACGCATAAAAGGCTAGTAATCCGTATATGCAGCGCCATCTACGTAATGTTTGTACGCAGTGGTAAACATAGTATGTAATTACATTATTTACGCTTAATAGAAGTACATACATAAACCTAATTGACGAATAATTTAATGCAATTGCTAAGTGAAATCACAGATAATAAAATATAATTAGTTCCGGTATTTTCACTGAATTAAATTATATGACTGGAATTTCTATTTTTCTGAGTAGTAGATTAACATTTAAGTAATCAACTTATATATTGCGAATAAGAATTCTCAATTCGTATCATGAATATGATTATTAATGATTGTATGAGAATAAATTATATTATATTCCATCTTTTATGAAAAATTACATTTAGTTGTTTTAAAATACAAACGATTCTTAAATACGCGATTTTGAAATGTGGAAGCTACTCCCTTGAAATTTCAACAAATTCTTCGCGGCCATCGTAGCTAAATGGATCTAGAAGAAAAATGTTGTTGATTGGTACCTCTTTCCCAGAAACCGCCTTAATTATTTCTTGGGATAAAATGCCTCCAACAATAGAAGCAATAGGAGCAATTTCACCAAATACTAGAGAAAATGCATCATCTTTTAGTTTATCTGGATTTGCTGAATAGGAATGGAAAACTTTTTCTTTGAGAATTTTCATTTCAGCTATATCATTTGCTTTGGTGTCAATTTGTGGAGTTCTATCAAATTTTTCTACAAATTGCAGCAAAACTGAAATTGAATATTAACATTAGAATATTATCGTTTAGGGTGTCAATAATAAATACCCTGCATTAAATAAAAATTTGCATTGCGACGCTTTGCAGGTACTGGCTCTTCAGGCAAGGGTAACACACTAGATAGATCAGGGAATTTCGAAGTTGCAACTACTTTTTTAGTGGATGTAGGAGCGCCCGCATGAGATCTCTTTCCAGATAACACAACACGATCCCTGAAAGTGATTAATTAATTTCTAATTGTAATTTAAATTAGGAATTTTACATACTCAAAGTACACATGTTCTTGCAGATCAGCAATTGCATAACCAAACATGCCAAAAGTAGCACCACAAATGAATTTTACATTATATTGGCGGCATGCTGCTGAAATCTTTAAGATTTGATCTAGGGTCAAGTTCGTTGCTGCAACAATTGTAAATTGTGCAAAATACTTGGGATCCTTGGTGTCAATTGATGCAGTCTCTGAAGTAATCTTAACCAAGGGATTTAATGCTTGTGCTTTTATGATTACTGATTCAGCAACCTAAAAGAATTGCATGTAATATTTCATATAAAAACTGGATTGACACTAAATACCTTTTGACCAAGGTAAGAATCATTAAGTAGGAAGTTATTTGCAATTGCTTCCTTTGTAACAACCCCATCATCCAAGAGGGTTAATGAATTAATACCAGTCAGAACTATATTCTTTGCCACTTCAGATCCTAGACTACCCACGTTGATTAAAAGGACATTTGCACCACGTAACCTGTTATCATCAAAATTAGTAATAATACAAGAGATTTCAGGTTATGTATGAAGCACTTACTTCTCTTGGGATTCAATACCCCATAAACGAATTTGTCTGTCGTAAAGCTCAGCTTCATCAACAGATAACTTTGTTTCGCCCATTTTTACGGGGTAATATTAGTACTTAATCAATTATAAATATTAATTATTATAATAAACACACAAAAATTCGCAACGAAGCACCGGCACCAAACAACACCACTGAAGCAAACTATTACAGATGGCAGTGGTAGCGGCAAAATCACCAACGTGCTTTTGAGGTTCGTGTATAAAAGCTAACCTAAAGTGAATAAACAATTCTATTTATTTCTTACATTAAATCCGCGAGTACCTAATTAATAAAATGGCTGATGAAGATTATGATGGAGATGGTGATATGGGCGATGATTTCGACGATGATGTCGAGGATGAAAACATCGAGGAATTAGAGCAGCCTGAAGAAGAAGGTGATAACATTGATATACTTGCACCAGGACAAGCAGGTGGTGGAGTGCCCAAGAATAAACGGATAACAACAAAATATATGACGAAATATGAACGGGCACGGGTACTTGGGACAAGGGCATTACAAATTGCTATGTGTGCTCCAGTGATGGTTGAGTTGGATGGGGAAACAGATCCATTGCAGATTGCAATGAAGGAGTTAAAACAAAGAAAAATTCCCATTATTATTAGGAGGTATTTGCCAGATAATTCCTATGAAGATTGGGGCATTGATGAACTAATTATCATTGACCATTAATTAATTAACTTAGGTGTATGTTTGTATTAAATAAATTGTATATTTTAAAAAGTACTTTTTTTTGGAAGTGTAAACCTGCGCCCATTTAGGTAGAATCATTAAATCCTGATTAGCATTTAAATTATTGAAACTAGTTTTATTTATTTGAAGTTGCATTTATGTGACAGAGCCATGAAGGTTATGTTTGAGAAGGGGATTGTATTGAAAGTGTACCTATAAAACAAGTCTACCTTTGAACTGGGTGTGTTAAATCATAATGTAAGTAACTTTCACCATCCATTCCTTGTAGCAGTGTCTGTTTGTCTTAACATATGGCTACAAATTCGTCTCCACTCAAAAATTACTTGATCTAGGAGCTAGGTTGCAATGACACCAGGTCAACAAAGCAAAACTGCAATAACATTACTGGAAAGGTAATAACTTATTCATCCTTCAAAATTTCCAGTAAAATTCATCACATTCATGCATAGAATAATCATTCATAATTGAGAGGGGGCCTTGGTAGCAAGTTAATCTGCTTATTTATAGCAATACCTCTGCAGAAGATATCCATACTAAGATGGTCCACCCCAGGTTATTCCGCCTATTTGCACAGTCACAAGTAAGTAAATTAATAATAGCTTAATCTAGAATCCTTATTAAAAAGATAAATTGTTGTAGATTTCACGTCATGCAATCTTAAAAGCAAACAATGTTTATGCAACACGCATTAGGCAATATGCTGAAGCACAACAAGGATTGCCTTTATTCCCAGTCCCAGATCTTAAAGATACCATGGAAAAATTTGTCAAGTCATGCAAGCCACACTTGGATCCATGTGAGCTTGAGAAACAGATTGAAATATGCCAACGTTTTGTTTGTGAAGATGCTTGTAAATTACAAGAAATGTTACAAGAACGAGCAAAGAACACTGAGAACTGGTTGTCAGACTGGTGGATGAAAGCTGCTTACTTAGGGTATAGAAATTCAGTAATTGGATGGTCCAGTCCTGGAACACCTTTTGCCTGTACAAAATTTAAGACTGAGTCTGATTTTCTATGTTATGCAGCTGATGTTGTCCTTGGTGCACTTGCATTCAAGAAGAAACTTGATAAGTAAGTTCATCAACTTTTGCTTGGATTAGTTTTGTATAACAAGCTAATTTTAGTCATGAAATCAAGCAAGAGAAGATGGGAAAAGAACTTTTGGATATGCAACAATATTATAAAGTTCTTGGAACTTGCCGTATTCCAGGTGAACCGCTTGATTGCATTCAATATAATCCTGACTGTACTCATTTTGTGGTCGTTTGCAATAATAATGTAAGTTTTAAACCAACAATTGATACGAATAATTTCTATTTGTGTATGGATTTTAGTTTTATAAAATTGACGTTTATGACGAGAATGGATGTAGTATCAGTCGTAAACAATTAATGAAACAATTGGAAAGTTTATATACTCATGCAAAGGGTTGTGATGCCCCTGCAGTTGGTATCCTCACTGGAACGCATCGCGATACATGGGCAAAGAATTATGAAGATTTATGCAAGATTCAATGTAACACTGCGTGTTTGAAGTACATTCAGACATCACTTTTTGTTTTATGCTTGGATAAACCAATTCCAAATGATGATAATGTGAATGACTTGACTATGGCTGGTCTGCAAACAATACACGGTGGAGGTAGTTGTCACAATGCTGGTAATCGTTGGTTTGATAAATGTGTTCAAGTAAGTTCTAGCAGATTAGTATTAGTATAGATAATAATTTGGTTTGCAGTTTGTTGTAAGTCGTGATGGAAAGAATGGAATAACTTATGAGCATTCCCCAGCTGAAGGTGGACCTGTCACAACTATGGGTGATTTTATACAAGATTATATCGCTCAAGATAAAGGCGCGGATACTCAAGATGCGAATTTGAAAGATCCCATTCCTCGGATTCTTCCGTTCCAGGTGGACGACACAATTGCCAAGGCTATTGAAGCAGCTAAACTTGAAGTCAACAAGTAAGGCATAAATAATTTTCGTTATCCAAGATTAATGCTAAATTCTCCACAGGTTTGTTTACAATTTTGATCTTAAGGTTTTTAAATATGATAATTATGGCAAAGATTTCATCAAAGAGCAAAAGATGAGTCCAGATAGCTATATTCAAATAGCGATGCAGTTTGCATACTATCGGTTAGTTATACTCATTTACTTCAATACTTTGTATTTAAATGATGATTTCTAGGTTGCATAAGAAGCCTGCAGCACACTACGAGTCTGCATCTCTTCGAAAATTTTTACATGGACGCACAGAAACAATTCGATCATGTTCTTGTGCCTCACTCGCCTTCGCCGAATCGATGCTTGATGATAATGCTGGTTTATCTCAAAAAGTGGACAATTTAATAGCAGCTGTTAAAGCGCATAAGGATTATACAATCGAGGTAAGTTATCTTATTATTATGAGGCGATTTTGAATATTAACATGCACTGTTTCTTTTTTGCAGGCGATACTTGGACGTGGAATAGACCGTCACTTGTTAGGTCTTAAATTGCAGGCACTAGAAAAAGGAATGAAGCCTCATGCATTCTATCAAAGTCTGGGTTTTGTAAAGTCTTCCTCATTCATGCTATCAACAAGTCAAGTTCCTACAAAGTATGAAGGATTCATGGGCTATGGTCCATCGGAAGTGGACGGCTATGGTATATGTTACAACCCACGCAAAGATGATATCATATTTGCCGTGTCGTCATTCAAAGACTCGAAGAAGTCTAATACTTGTGAAATGGTCGAGGCGCTTACTCGCTCATTGGACGATATGATGAAGATGCTTTGCAAGTGTCAAAGGTCAAACTTGTAGATGGGTAAATAGTATCATTCGCAATTTATATTATTAATGCAAATTATGGGACATAAATTTAATGCAAGGTATTTTTATCAAATTTGATCTTCTAATAGAAGAATGTTTAACTATTTTAATCTGATGACATAATGGAACATTGTTATAAAATGCTTTTAATATAAATAAAATTTGTATGACTTATTTTATGCTCTTTTCTTGTCTGATAATACTCTTACAATACAACCTACTCCACCAATGCTGTAGACCTTTTCATGCCAAAGCAGTAAATGACCACTACTTCCTTCAGAGGGAACTTCAAAACCCTTGTAGATGTACTTCATAAGAATGTCTATCAGTTCAGAGTTTGAACTGATAGACTTGATTGCTTCATCAATTTGGGATGCTTTAATTGACAAGAGGACTTTCATTGTTGTGCTTACTGCTTGCTCCTGGATAAGATAAATAATGTAGGAGTATGATAATAATAAGACTGATGTTGTACATACTCTGACATGTTCTTTCTTTGATCCTAGGGGCGCATTTAATAACACTGACCTGAGAGCTTCAATATGCTGACCTGTGTTGAGGTGAATTAAGGATAAATCTATGTGAAATGAGATGTGTATAACTGAAATAGACTAATGCAAAAGGATATTTGTTCAAGAGATTGATGATTTCATTTTCATCTGGTCCAGTTTTTCCACCTAAATCTGTTTCTTCCTCTTTGTAATTGTATTCACAGTATTGGTCAACATCGATTTTTCGGAACGCTGAACTTGAAGTATTTTTTGCCATGGTTTTGCACTAATTTAATAGTTAGGAAATGTCCTAAACAACGCCCAAAATGAGTGTAAATCTGACTAATCTTCGCGAAAGTTTCGTCGGTTTCGTCTACTTAGTGTGGTTATGTGTTTAGTCGCCACCCAATTTAAAGATACAGTGAGTCTCTGGTTAAATGATAAAAACTTGTTATAGGGGCATCATTTCTCGGAGCCCTTATAACAACAAAATCTATTTATGGTTTAACTCTATGATGTTTTAATTATTAATAAATATTCTGAAATTATTAATTTTCTTTAAAAAAATGTTCAAGTCCGAAGAAATGTCCATTATCATATTCTATAGGGAACTATTTAAACTTCTATAAGCTGAGCGCAGGCAAGCGTTTCTATTATAGCTGACTCCAAAGAGGACACTGCATGCCGGGAGAAGTGTAAAATATGCTGTGCACGGCATAAACGGGTTGCCTGAAAAGGCTCGGACTTACTAAAATTTATGTACAATTCCAAAATTTGGACTAAGATTCAATAAAAGCTTTTCTAGCTAATGTACAATACATGAGAATATTTATGTTTTCTAGGAAACTTGCAGCTATTTCTGGACTAGATGTATTTTGTTTTCATTTACTTTGACAATCATATGTTGTGTGTTCATTGGTATTCATGATAGTTTGCTCAAGTTTGCCTGTGTGTCAAGTCCAGACAAACATTGGTATTATTGTTAAAACTGAAATAAAAAACAATCAGATTTGAACAAAATGGTACTAATGCAGCCCGTTACCATAAAATGTAATTGTTATAAGATGATGTTTTAGCATGGGCGATTGAAAGTACGAACTACTGAGGAGCAAAAACAGATCAAAGATGCTGAAAACCAGAAGAAGCTCAAAAAATATAGAGATGCCATGGATTTAATAGCTAAGACCAGGCATGAAGAACCATATAATGCAACTAGTTTTGGTGCTTGCACTTACATTCTTGCTTTAAATCCAGATATCTACACACTGTGGAATTACCGGAAAGAGGTCACCTTGCAAGTCATAGGGTAACAATCAATAACTTGTTATCAATTTCAATACTAATTTGCTAAGTATACAGGAATTGCAAAAATGGTGAAATTGAAATACCAACAGAATGTGAAATTGAAGGGCAGGTTGAATCTGAAAATAAGAATAAAAACATTGAAAAGCTAAGTGAATTCATGGACAGAGAGTTGGCTTTAACAGAGCAGTGTTTGGTAACTAATCCAAAATCCTATGGGGCATGGCATCACCGCTACTGGATCTTGGGGCGCCATCCAAAACCAAACTGGAATAAAGAATTCACAATGATAACCAAATACTTAAAATTGGATGATAGAAATTGTATGTGAAAACATCAAATATCTCTGCATAATAAATCATTGCCATTTCCAGTTCATGCTTGGGACTACAGAAGACTAATTTTGAAAAACATTGATACTGATTTGAAGTCTGAAATACAATTTTCAACTGATCGTATTAATGACAACTTTTCAAACTATTCCTCATGGCATTATCGAAGCACATTAAGAGAACTGGATGAAACCTCAATAGAAGGTGAACTTGATTTGGTTAAAAATGCCATTTTCACTGATCCTTATGATAGCAGTACTTGGTTCTTCTTGAGATGGTTACTCAGCAACAAACAAGTAACTGCAGAGCATTTGAATATGCTCTTGGACGATTTTAAACAATTACTGGAAATGGAACCTTCATGCAAATGTATGTCATGACCTCTTAGTATAATAGCAGTTTCTAATTAATAAATTTCAGGGATTTATTTAGCTCTATCTTGGACCCAAGGAGGCGATTTACTTAATGGGAACAATGCAGTTAAACCAAATGTAGAAGAATATAACAAACTCATCGAAGTGGATCCCCTAAGGACCGAAAAATACAAACATTTTTTATCCCTAGCCTAATATTAATTTAATTGTAACCGGTGCAGAAAAATTATAGTAATAAATCACTAGTTTGAAAAGGTTGGCAATATTGCAAAGCGGGGGTGCGCTGTAGGTGAACCATAATTAAAGTAATTCAATACGAGATTTCTTCGTCGTGATTATGTATGAAAGGGTATCAGTTTTATTTGCATTCTTGCAAAGTGACTTAACTACCTGTGGTGAGAGTATTCGATAGTGTTAGAAGTTGTAGCGGTGGTATTTGGCGAAAATGGATAATAATTGGCATGATGATTGTATAGGCTTGATAAGAGCTTTTCTTCAAGTTCATGCTCCAGAAGAACTTTTAGAAGAGGACCCAGATGACGATGTTAATGTCGACGGAGATAGTGAGAGCGATGGCCAAGACGAGGTTCACAATGTTTCACTTGACTCTATGTTAAGTATTTTGTCGATGGCGTCTATTGATTCAGAAGATGAAGTAGCAGAGCCGCAACAAGAGGTATTGCTAGCTGAGCAACTCGCAGCAAGATTGCATGAAGCAGCAGCAGCAGCAGCCGCAGCCGAGGCAGCGGAGAACTCAGAACAAGATGACGAAGAAGAATGCGACGAGGATGAATATATTGATGTTGTTGATGAGGACGATCACGAAGTCGCACAAATTCTGAATCAACTTTCTGATTCATCCGACGATTCGTACTCTTATTCAGATGACACGTCGGACGATTCCTCCGATCTATCATCATCAGATGATGATGATGGGTCTACCGATAGCAGCGATGATTCCGATGAAGACAGCAGCGCTACCGACAGCGATAGCGAAAGCTACACTTCGAGTGAGGAGGAGGAAGATATTTCAGTGCCCATCAGCTCATCAGAGAGTGAATCCGAAGAAGACCCGAGGGTACCACCAATTTACGATCCCTTGGTCGACCACGAGCATTTCATGGTCCCTGAAGACTCCGGTTTGGACAGCTCTGTCGAAATAGACAAAGTAAATCAACCCATACACGTTGGTGGTATGTTCGATCTGGTTAATAATGACTTTAACATTTTAATCTTCGGAGAAAACGGTCTGAAAACCGAAGACGAAGTGCAAGTACAACATCTCATAAACGGTATGGTAAATAATCCGCATCTTTTAAACCATTACAGAAACTATTTTAAGTAAAATCTCCCGGTCGTGACGCGTATACTTTGCGCGAATAATGCAGTTAGTTTTTGTTTTTCTCAAGTTCCATTCGTTCAAGTATTTTCTCTTCATCAATTTCAATCTGAAAAGAGATAATACGCTTAATTTTGAAGATAGTTTGGTCCGTTACAAAACTTACCGTATTCTTCAGGTTCAGAAATTTCTGATTTAATTCTTCTTTGCCCAACGTTTTCAAGTACCTATTCCGCATATAAAGTACCGTGTCAATATGCGTTTTATGTCTAACGGCCAAATCAAGCGCTCTGAAATAGATAGTAATATGTATATTTGAATATAATTTCGATAGCTTAAGACTCTATTACTAACTCTTTAAATTTGTAAATAGTTTCAGAGAATTTTAATAGTTCATTAATCTGTAAATACGTCTTGTAAATAGTTTGAGAGCAAACGCACATTTAGTTTAATATTCACTGACAGAAAATTGATCTAAATTAACGTACATTTTATTTTTTGGGGGAATTTTAATAATTCATTAACTTATACTTACAGATAACTGTAAATAATTTGAGAATAAGCGCATAGTTTAGTTTAATATTCGCACTCGAAAATTGATCTAAATTCACGTAGATTTTCTTTTTTGGAGGATTTTAATAATTCATTATCTTATACTTATAGATAACTGTAAATAATTTGAGAATAAGCGCATAATTTAGTTTAATATTCGCACTCGAAAATTGATCTAAATTGACGTTTTCATGTAAATTTTGTATAGTTTTTGCATTATTTAGATTGTATTTAGGTTAGAATATCAATAGTGGGGAAAGTTGTAAGTAAATAATTTCTTAGTACGCAAGCTTTGCTTGAATATTCATGGCTTGATCAGTGGAATTGCTGCGTTCATTTACGTACCTATTCCAATTATGCAATCTTATGTGATTGAATATTGCATTATACACCATGCCGTTGTGAAGGAGAATCGATTCAGCATGCTGCAATTGCCCGCCTAATAGAGCGGCGCCAGCTAATTGAAGTGGCCGTGGTAATTCCTAACAAGACAAAATTATTAGCCCTGTGTTTATGTAAGGCTATCAAACTAGGAAATTGATTACTGTATTTCGCTGTATGTACATAGATAAGTTATAAAGGAAAAAGAAAACAAAAATAAAGAGGTGGAGCGAAATTTTGAACGTCTCGTAAATTGCATCGTCCCTATAGAATTATTTGCATGTTAGAGCTAATCCCGTTTCATCATCCCGTAGATAAACGTTATAACCAGAGTCAATATAGATTTGATGAAGTTTGTAAACGCAACCCTTTACGAGCCATTCGCTATCGACATCTGCGTCTTGGGCGAATTGGTAAAACATACAGGCCCGACAAGCAAGCGCACGATACTAAATCATCCACCGATATGTCGGCAGTAAACTGTAAGCACATCCTGGGCAAACCGCGCGTGAAGCATCTCATTGCCGCCAGTCTTACGTTTTACTGCCGGGCGGTGGCAGGCGAGCGCACTCAACATGCACTGATCGCTAGGATCACGAAATGCATGCACACTGCTGTGCCTTCGCAAAGCATCCAGCACACATCCGCCAAGTGTACTCACTTTAACGTGCTGAATGTAGAGAACTTTATCATATTGATTAATGGCGGCGTATGCCTCCTCGGCCATATCCAGCGCGTCCGTAGCGGATTGAGTTGCCAGCACCGCCAAGCACGCCCATAAAGTCGTCTCATTGATGCTCCGGCAAAGATTTAGCGCGTCTGACCACTTATTATTCTGAATATATCTGAAAACAACAGCGGTAGCCGCATCAGTCCGATATAAATCAAGCCGGCGATCAGATAACGTGCATAAAGATTCGGTGGACTTACTCGTGAAGTATGGTCGGGAACGGCGAGATGGGCACGTTGAGCAAGGAGCCGTCTGCGCGCCGCACATAAACCGCATTGCCCACAAAGTCATGAATATGTGGACTGCGTCCCAGATCCTGCGACTCGTAATGCATGCTACATAAACGCAGCAGGTCGCGGTCGTAGCACGCCGAAGGACAATACCACACGATGAGGCGCGTATCCTGAATGGCGCACAGCATATTTTCATTCGTATTCCATTGATACGATTCGATTTGAGTGCCCAACTTCTGGAAATCTTTGTGCGCGCTCTTCAGCTGCACGATGAACAAGTCGCGATTCTTATCCAGCACCGCTACGCGTCTTTCGCTTGCGGGACCCGATTGGTCCAGGGCGACTTGAACCATCGCAATTGAATGCTGCAACGATGCCGAATTATCCTGCATGTTTCGGTTCGTTGTCAGGTCGACGATGTGCAGCACTGTAACACACACATGCGCCCAAGCAAATATGTAAAATAGTCATCATGCATACGAGGGTGGATATTGGTCTACTTTTCGGATCGGCAACGTCGCGCACCACAAGCGTGTCGGGCGATAGCGCCACGTTTTGCGAGCGCAAAGACTCTAATCGCATATTCGGCCAGCGCGGCGATGCCGTCAGCCTCCCTTGGTAATTGTATAAACCGATGGTAGTTTTCTCGACGAGCAGCAAATGCCTGTGAAATGCAAATGGAATGATAACACTCGCGAGACGCCTCGGCAAATCGTTCATACTTCTCGGATTGCATTAGCAGGATGACGTTGCCGTCCTTCAGCTCGAAAATCGTCGGCGTGTTCCAGTTGTTCGTGCTGTAGATGTAGCATTGGCGTGGCGTCGTCAGGACGAGATGCGTGTACCGCATCGATAGCTGGATGACGCGTTCTGGAACGTCAAGCAATTCGGTCGTATCGGTGGCGACGTCGCAGACGGCGACGCTTTTGCGTTCCGTCACCGTCGCCGTATAGTTGGCGAACGACACGCTGCGATCCACGACGTGCGCAAAGATCACCTTGCCATTGGCGCATGCACCCGATAATTGGGTGCCGTCTGAGCTCCAGTTCAGTTTCAAAATCGTTCCGGTGGCTGGCTTCTCCAGGCATCTGGACCACTAAAAGTGACATGGAAAAAAGAGGTCAAAAAGTGCCTATCTCAATGCAATTCACATTGGCACGTTGTGAACGGTAACAAAGAAGAAGAAAAGACTGGGTGCGGAATGCTTACGCCCGAATAGTCACAAAGTCGTAGAGTGTTGTACGATCCGATGGCAAATAGGTCGCCATTAGGTGACCACGCCGCCGACATAATAGGATGATCGTGCAGGGCGCTTGAGAAGAGCGGTCGGCCGTGTGAATCCCATACGCGATATTTGCAGTCTTCGCCGCCGGACACAATCATCTCGCATGAGGCGCTCCACGCCACGCAGAGAATAAGTCCGTCATGCGCCTTCCACTACAACAAGCACACTAATAAGGTGTCCAATTAGCTAGACGGACATGCCCGGAAGCAGAAGGAACGAAATCGACGCCGTTTGTAATCGCTTGGACTATTGCGCTCATCAGCGCAATTCCACGGTATTTGCATTCGAGCCTTCTGCTCCCAGTCTTGCATCATCTCAGATGCAAGTCACCTTTGTTGGTTTAGTGTTCGGCGTCAAGTGTTTAATCACGAGCAGCTTCCCATTCGTGTAGACGATTGCCTGCCCGTCCGGGGACCAGTTTGCGCCATATACCGAGCTTTCGCTGCTAACCACCGTCGAACGCAGCATGCCGCTGCGCGACCACACTTTGATGAAGCCATCTTCGCCACCTACAAATCAAATTCTAGGTATAGACAAAGACTCCCGCATCCTCCACACTGGGAAGTGGGGGTGGCAGGCAAATGATGATGCAAACCTGTCAGCAAACTAGCACCGTCCGTGCTCCATTGTCCCACCAGTATGGCACCTTTGTGCGCTTCCACCGACCGCTCCACGCGTCCGCTGCGGTTTATGATGTGGAAGCGGCCGTCGGCGGATGTGATTAATATCAAGTCGGTGTGCTTGCCACCCATCGCGTTCATTCTTGGCATAAATTGCATATCGGTCGGGAGCATGTCAAACGCGAACTGAACGATTCGGTTCGACTCATTGCTCGACACGTTCCACGAGAGCAATTGATTGTCATCGCTGCAAAGCACGCATGCATATTCATTACTCGGATTGTTGCAAAAAACTGCGAAGGTGTTTAATGCAAGTGTCGTGCTGACGCCAATCATGACAGCAGCGCATGGAGAGCGTCGGCGTCGTGCGCTAATGCGATGTGCACTCACCTCGCCGAATAAACTTCTTCGGTGCTGCTCCAGCCCACGCACGTCACGGTTTTCTCATGCGCAGCTTCCTTGCCCAAAGTCAATTTGAGACGCATTGTGCACGTCCAAGAAGAGCACGTCGTATTTCTCTGCCGCCGTACTTGTTTGCGTTTCGCGCAACTATGCACCGCGTCAGCAAGTGCAACCTAATCGAATTCTCTTGAATTCGTTAACTTTTAATGATGTTCGCACGTTTCTTTCGTCTACAAAGCGTCTATGATGACATTGTCAACTAACATGCACCCGGCCAACAACGACACCATACGGGCAATTCATTTGTTTGTGTTCCAGAAGTAACGCGCATTGCTATAGTAACGCTATACATATCCTATGCTATTCTAAAATGGAAATTATAATGACGTAACAGAGAAAGCAATACGTAAATTATATTTGGACTCCCTTGTATTTCAATCCTCAAAAGAGAGAAGGAAGTTGGAGTAATGTAATTGTATATAAATATTGTGAACGCGTGCGATATCAATTTTAGCAATTTACTTGATGCCCAACGCGATAGCTGCCAATACAGTAACAAATAAATATTTGCCGCTAGCGGGGGTGGCGGATAAGGCACAAAAGACGTAAATAGTCGGCTTACAAATGGCATTAGCATAATATTTTGGGTGGACACAGGCACGTGACGTCGCCCAACTTTAATATCTTCGATGTATAATAATAATGCGTCCATTGAACTATCCGCTGGAGCTAACACCCTGTCAGGTCGGATTTAACATACTGGATTAACTCGAGCACACTGGGCAACCCCCGATCTTTTTTCAACGCTCGCATTTCGAAGGAATGTATTGCGCTTTAGTGGAACACTCGGTGAGTGGTAATGGTCGGGGGCAGACGTGCTTGACAGAACAAGAAAGGACAAGGGCGCGCGCGTCGTGTGCATCCCCAACGCGGAGAAGCATGTCGTTCGTCCGAATCAACGTGCAATGCGCGCACGTTTACGTTTTCCCGACTATGTTTTAATCCTGATGGACGTCGTCGGATTAACGACGGCCGCACAAGGGGTGGTCGGCTAAATGCACGAGTGTGCCGATATGCACCGAGACGGCCGCCAGGCTTGTCTTAATGTTTGGAAACAAGCTGATGGCCAGCGGCGACGGAGGTGGAGGCATAAACTCCCCGAGGGCGCTTTTGCTCTCAAGCGCAATGTGACGAATTAAAGGATGAGTGCCAACCTTGTTTTTATTAATTAAACAATTGCAACTACCCTCCCGCACAAAATATGGAAAGTAAAAATTGTGCAAGCGAGCCATAAAACACCCCTGGGTGGTGGGAAACCCCCTCTCGTGCGTATCTAATGAATTGTGCTTGTTCATTTCTTGTTATCCGCAGTAGCAATTGCTTGGCGGAAGTATTTGACGACGAATTCGACACACTAAGTGGCATTAGGGGGTGCGCACTGGGGTAAAATGCATTTTTATATCGCAACCCCCCTCGGAGGAAGCGCGAGACAAAGTGCGTCAATGACCCGACGGTGGCGCATGTCGCACGGGTTGTAGATAACAAGCAACAAGGAAATTCAATCTATCTATCAATGTGTGGCGCGCATTCTGCGATTATTTATTGTGAGAACTTTTATCGGGTTTATTGCGCGGCGAAGCGCGCATTACGCAGTGTGATAACGCCGCTTGTGTGCCACCCCCTTATTTATTAATAAAAAACGAGCCAGCCACCGCAAATTGCTTGCCGCATTTGATACGGCGAAATTGCGTGCTTGTAAAAAATCGCTCTCCCTCTATGGAAAAACACCAAAAACCAATCACATGAATTGTGTTCGTCGCTGGATGCAATTTAGTCGCATTGAATTTTTAAACCAATTGCCAATGCGCGCACTACCTCTCGCCGCCATTATGCATTTCATTTAAATAATTATATTACGATGATCAATAATGTATTAATAATGGATATGTAATTATTACGGCGCGCGAACTAATTAATTTATAATTAGTACTATCAACTATAGAGGGCGGATCGATAAATGGCATAAATTGAGTGGTTGAAAAGCATTTGCGGAAATTATAATGAAGTAGCGCAATTTTTGCGTAAAATATGCACGAGTTCACAGCATGTTTGGACGTTTCCCGTTGCTCGCAGTTATAAATAAGAAGCAGATGTGGCATCGTTATCCTTCCGGCGCTGCCAGCAGCAGCAGCTTCCGGCAGCAAAACCTTCTCATGCAGACGCTCGAAATGGTCGGCCACCATAAACATGTGCGGAGCGTGGTTTAATCCAGCCTAATCAGGGCAAAACAACTTTCCAACACTATTTACCACCGCCACTGCCGCCGCCGCCGCCACGCGAGTTTCTTAGCTCAAGAACAAGCAGAGTAAATCATAACTTGGAACTTCGTCTCATTAACCCAAATTTGCATTTCATCAGTTTTAAATGTGCAAATCAAAGAAACGGCAGATCGTTTATTTGCGGTTCGTGACCCGTAAACCCAGATTAGCGCTGGCTGCCGTTGCCGAAAATCCATTTATGCGAGTGCCGTTACACTACACAATGCAGAATAGTTACATGCCATCGCCAGCAAGGCGACGGCGGAGGCCGCGTCGTGGGTGGTGAAAATGGGCGCATGGGGGGTGGTATCATCAGCGTGTAATAGATTTCGGCCGGCACATAATCCGTAGATGTGTGTTGCGCGTATAACAATTATTTCGGCCTATTGAATTTGATAGTTTCGTGCGGGCGATCGTAATAATCCGGCGCGGCAATATTGGTCTTCCAGATTAACCCGCCGCGTCGTGCAATTGCGAGCCAGACGTACGTTTTGCTTGCACGTCCTCAACGCACCATAAAGGTAAAAGTCTAATTGCCCATAGTCTAATCGCAGGTCATTTCAACCTTCCATGAATTGTCCTTTGTTTGATTGTTTGCCCTGCCAAACCACTCTAATATCAAAACTAATAAACCACGATAATCCACTATGCTTATTATAATTTCAAACTTTTTCATAATAAATTAAACCAAATCCATAAACTACGCTTATTCAAGCTCAATTAGAACATCATCTTCAGCAACTCGATCGCCAATCTTGATGTGAATCGCCTTAACTCGACCGCTGACATTTGTCAACATTGAATTCTGCATTTTCATTGCCTCTGAAAGGAATATTTCAAATTACTAAATCATTTAAGGGTAAAATAAGTACCAATCACGCATAAAACTTCCCCTTCATGTACCAATTGGCCTTCTTTGCAATTGACATCCTTCATCAATCCCGGCATGGGAGCTTTGATTTGCTTGGAAATATTGTGGTTAGGTTTCGATGCCACATATTGCATCAAATCATGCGCAATCTTCGGGATCACTTGCAGTGTATGTAATTTACCCTTAAAGCTGAAGAATAATTTGAGACATTACGAGAGAAGCAAATAAGAATTGCACGCATACATGAATCCAACATTGCCATTCGGTTTGCGGAATGCGAATTGCAAGTGCGCTGCGGTTTTTCCATCGGCACTTCTGGGACTCTTGACGCTGATTATGCTATCCTGCAATGTGGCCTCGATCGGCATCCAGACGCCTTCGTCGATTTTAATGGATATTTGCCTGGGAGCGTCGCAATGCGCGACTTGCACGTGAAACTTCTCACACTCGTTTACACCTTGCGCTAATTGCGTTTGCGATAATTGCGCTTGCACCCCGACGGGCAATTCAATTACAAGATCCCATTCTTGTACGTTCGCTGCACGTCCTGCCTCTCGCCGCCGCCGCTCGTCCTGCACGTAAACGGCGGCTGCATTCGCGACGAGCATTCGTTTCTCGTCATCTCGAAGACGCTTTTTGGCAAACTGCGTCGCATATGCATCGTTCAGAAACTCGGTGCTGATATCGCCATTGGCGAAACGAGGCTCATCGAGGACATCCCGTAATAGTGGTATATTATCCGCAATACCGCGCAGAACATACGTGTCCAGTGCCACTTTGGCTTTTTGGATCGCTTTCGGTCGGGTGCTATCATACGCAATCACTTTGGATATCAACGGATCGTAGTAGATGCTTATGAGCTCACCCTCGCTGACACCGCTATCCACCCGCACGCCTAACGGTTCCCGATATTTGAATATCCTCCCGGTGCTGGGTGTCCCGAAATTTTTATACGGTTCTTCCGCACAGATGCGCGTCTCTAAAGCCCAGCCATTCAAGGCGATATCCTTCTGTGCAAAGCTCAACTCTTGACCTTGTGCGACGCGGATCATTTGCTCGACCAGGTCAACTCCGGTGATGCACTCCGTCAGGGGATGCTCCACTTGCAAACGGGTGTTCATCTCCAAGAAATAAAACCGTTTCTGTGCGTCAACAAGGAACTCAACGGTGCCGGCTGAATAATAACCTATTTGTTGACAAAGCGCGACGGCCTGAGCACACATCAAATCCCGCGTGGCGGCATCTAGCAAGGTGCTGTAAGTGAATTACGAAGTAAACAAACGGGAGAAAAAGCAGTTGATGACTTGGGTAAATCAACGCGATAAGAGGTTAGGGCGAATATTTTATACCTCGGTGCTTCCTCAATGATCTTCTGATGGCGTCGCTGAATGCTGCATTCACGCTCGTACAAATGCACCGCATTTCCATATTTATCGCCAAGTATTTGAATCTCAATGTGACGTGGTTTCTCGATGTGCGCTTCCAACAGGAGCCGGCAATCACCAAAGGCAAGTTGTGCTTCTTCCGCTGCTAATTTGTAGTTTTCTCTAAAAAGCGACTTAAAACTTGCAATTTTGCAGCTGTTTGAGATGAATCACCTGATATCCTGCTCATTGCGTGCGACTCGCATTCCTCGCCCGCCGCCGCCAGCTGATGCTTTTATCATAACGGGATAGCCGACACCTTTGGCAATCTCCAGACAATGCTCAACGTCTTCCACGATGCCATCGAATCCGGGAATCGTACTCACACCGGCCTGCGCCGCGACGCGCTTCGATTTGAGTTTATCGCCCATTCGCCTTATCGATTCGCTCGATGGGCCAACAAAGATCAAGTTGTTGCGCTCGAGCTGCTCGACAAAGCGGTGATTTTCGGCCAAAAAGCCATAGCCCGGATGGAGCGCCGTGGAGCCAGTGATGCGCATTGCCTCCAAGAGTTTCTCGACATTCATGTAGCTCTCCGAGGGTTTGGGGCCGCCGATGCAAATTGCTTCATCAGCAAGTTTCACATGTTTCTATACTTTTATCAAAAAAACAGAGCAATTCATTCTTTATTTTCTTTCGCAGAGATAGTAAAACTGCTTTACCGAATGCGCATCAATTGTCGAGTAGACGGCCACGGTGCGTATGTCCATGCGTTTGGCGGTGTTTATAATACGGCATGCAATCTCGCCGCGGTTCGCTATTAGCAGCTTATCGAATTTCGTCAGCGCATTCGCGTTTATTGCCGTCGTTGCCGCCGCCGTCGTTGATGTGGCGGGCACATTCAAGCCACAAATAAGACGCTTGCTGGCGGAGGCGGCGGATTGTATCGTATCGACGCCGCCAGCAATGTGATTGTTACTGGCGGCGCAATTGTTGTTGTTGTTTATACGTCTACTGCTATCTTTCGACTTGCTGATGCTCAGATAGTTCCTTCGCCATAATAACGCATCCAATTTACGAGCGCTCGTTAGCTGCTAATTTGCAAATCAGTTAATTATGCACACACACCACGTTTGCCACACATATATACAGTGATATCTTGTTTAACAATTAATACATTCAACGCACACCAAACAATTCAATTTCACTTCTCGCCGTCGCAAACTTTCTGTTGTTTATCAAGATGTGACTGTATTATACATTATGAGTAAGATATGATCGCAAATTTACGTTGTGTAAATATTAAAGTGTTTAGCTTTCGCATGAGTTTCAGCGCATTTGTCTCAACTTTAAACAAATTGCTTTTAATGTTTGATTATCTAACTTTCTACGGCTATACAATCGAATTAACAAACCTTTGATTTCGCACACTGCATTGTTTATCTTTAATTAATTATACTTGCATTCTGGCACAAATTTGAAATTCTAATCATATTTCTTTACAAAGCTCTGTTTCGAGTATAGACGAGTACTAAACTTTGTGGCATTTGTCATGAATTGTGCTTGGATAAAAATGATAATAAATTAAAGTTCATTCAATCCTTATCAAGGTCAAATGTCGTTAATTGGTGTTTACGCATAAGCAGCAATAATAAAATATTTTTTATTCAAGTTTAGCTTCTAATGTGATGCGGCGTTGTTAGGTGGCGCTACGGTGTTGATTTGATGAGAAAGTGCGGCAATAAATACGAGAACGCAATAGAGAGAAAACTTTGCTTGATTTACCCTTCACGAAGTGGATTATTGCATGCTCGAGGGTGAATATACATGCATACGGTAGATTCAATTTTACTCATCGTTCCGCCGCCCCCGATGTCGTCTTGGCGCACGTTCGTTCCGCATCTAATATATGTATACATTCGCCGAGCATTTTTCATTAAATATTTGAAGCGAGCGCGTACGATTGAAGTACGTTATTATATTGCACGTGCACGCGGCCCCCGAAGCGTTTTATTTAGTCGCCGAACAACAACATTACCCCTCTTGACGAGACGCGAAATTTAAAATCCCTGCGAGTAACAATGCGATATGATAAATCATCAAAGTTATTCAATGAACTCGCTTGCATACTTCCCGGTTAACCAACTGTGGATGTTCAAGTTTCAAGGGTCATTTTACTGCATTGTTGCAAAGCATGTTTTCATCCCTTCAGCTGACCATGAACTCGCACCAAACTCATCCCTCGATTCGTCATTGAATTGTTCGCTTCCTTGGCAGAAGTTTTAAATTATTGCAAGTTGCGTGCTTGGATTTCGGATACATAACCTGAAAGTTAATCAAAAGATGATAATTTGTATAACTGGTTGTCAATTGGGTTTAGTCATTGTATTATTTCACATTCGGATGTTGCGTGTCTAACAATGGCTCGATTATTTAGACGAGGCGGTTGTGTTCGCGATCACATTTAGCAAAGTTTATGCATGTTGTTGTTGTTGTTGGTACTCTGCTAAACAACAAGAACCAGAGCGATAATCATGTCAGCTTTCAATATAACCTGAACGCTCGCAATCGAGTCATCGATTATAATGTCGCACAATTTACCTATTGTTTCGCATTCGGCAAACAAACACACACCCATGCACGTTCAAAAGCAGCACAACAAACGGGCAGGCAGGCACGTCGTGGATGATGATGATGATGAGCTGAATTTGTTAGTGGGCCAAAACTTGCGGGTGCGTGCGTGCGCGATTCGATAAAGCAATTCCAACATCGACATTTGCGTTGACATCGTCAATTTCCGGTTAACAAGCAAGACACAACGACAACAGCACCAGCAATAACAACAAGAACTAGGGGGGACGACGACTGCTGTTGCTGCTGCTACTACTGCTTTTGAATGCGCTGCCAATTGCAAACGATTTGCGTAAACTTTATATATGCGTATACCCCGGGCTTATTTTGCTTCATTTGTTAATGAATCATTGTTTTCCCGTTTGCACATCCACCGAATGTGTCGCATTCGAATAAATAACCGCTAATAGCATTAGCGTTAAGCTAATGGCGTTTTTAACGCTCAGTATGCAGATGTGGTTTGCACGTTCGCGTATCAGATTTGTTATTGTACGTTGCTAGTTCGGTTATTACGGCGATGTCGTTTTGAACAATAACGCGCCGAAATTTATACGAAACCAGGAAAGCAACAAATATGCAGATTGAATAGATATATTCGGCATGCGGTAACCAGGGGGTTGAATTGCAGTGAATCGAAAGCCAGAGCCGACATCATGAATCAAGCAGAGGGCGAAAGCATACAACAACGCAACGATGCGCGCGATGGCTGTGAGATGCAAATATTGCAGATTCTGACTCGAACGAAGCGAACCGATTGCTTTCCATTGTTATCACGATTCGCATTGCTTTAATCAGGTATTGTTTCTTCTACTTCGCCGAAAAGGGGAAGCTGTATTAGTTCTAAATTAACCAATGTGAATGTTACCGATTTGAAAAATAATAATCTTGTATTCAGAGTTCACGCGTATGGGAAATAGATTTTGTATATTTTTAGTTCCTTGTTCCCTCGGGGCGGAGCGCATTAGTTTTAAAATAATGAAATGTAGGCAATTCTTTTTGCATAAGTTAACATCTTAACCTTGAATTAGCATTTGAATTAGCGAATCGATTTTCATTGCTATTTATTGCATTCTTATACTTCCCCGAAAGGAGCAAGCTATATTGGTTTAAAATGAACCAATGTTATTGAAAACATTGGTTGAATTGGAGATGTAACTCGCTTATGAGAAATAAGTTTTTCATGTTTTTTGTTCTCAGTTTTCTCGGAGCAGAGCGTTCCAATTGTGTAAAGGCAACGTAGGCAATTTCATTCACACGAGTTTACATCTTAACCTTGTCATTTGAATTAGCAAACCGATGGCTTTCCATTGTTATTACGATTTGCATTGGTTTAATCAGACATTGTTTCGTCTACTTCTCTGAACAGGGGAAACTTTAGTGCTAAATTAACCAATGTGAACAATACCGATTTGAAAAATAGTAAACTGGTAATCAGTATCGTGACACGCAAATGGCAAAAGGTCTTGTGTGTTTTCAGTTCCAAGTTCCCCTACGGCGGAGTGTTGTAGTTTTAGAAAACTGAAATGTGGGCAACTTTATTTACACGACTTTACTTCTTAACCTTATCATTTGAATTAGCAAGCTAGCGAAGGACTTTGACGGTAATTTATTGGTAAATTATACGTCTAGTTTGAATTTTATTTTCAGATTCATAAAATTCTCAAAATTTTTATTACTTAATCTCACGTCTATTTCTATTTTTGGATCAGTGTGCAACGTGAATGATAAACAATAAACTGGTAATGTGTTTTCGCTAAATAACATGTGAATGCATGAAACGAACGTAAAACAGAAATGAAATAATCGTAAAAAGA